>LPNX011127230.1:48504-66303 GCA_001517045.1 Pseudotsuga menziesii | reverse complement strand
AATAACTATTTTAGGCATATGAAATCTTTACGTAAATTTCAAATATAAAATCTTGAACCCGAAGCCGAACCCTCGAGTCCAGTAGAGTCTTTTCCGATTTTCGGTATCGGAAACTAGATATTCCACTTTTTGTTAAGGTTATTTGGGGTATCTCCGATTTTCGATTTCCGATATTTCGAATATCGGAAACCGGGGACTCGGGGTTTTGTTGAAATAATTTCTTGGCTTAGCTATTTGTGATTTGCGAAAGAAAACTGTACGAACAGTGAATGGTTAAATCCTTTTCTGTTCAGTTCTGGTCGACTTTGATATGTGGTCAAAGGTAATGCACCAAGAAAACTATAAAGATTACAAGCAACTGCATAAAACATTGGGTGATTATAATTTCATACTTTTAATATATTGTGAAAGGTGAATATACACAATGAATATAATGCAGAACCCTGGTAAAAGTTTGAAGGTCAAACTCCACCTCCCGCAACCTTTTATTTTCAAATTCACACTTCTCTCATCTTTTTCAAGTCTATTTGTAAACCTGGGAAGATCATTCCGTTCTCTGGTTGAGTTGGGAAAATAATCATGACGGCATGAGAATAATTTGAAACAACATTGATGACATTTAGTAGATTGCTTTTGCTTTCCATGTACCTAGGTAAATGGGCCTTATCTTGATTCTCCTAAAGTCACTGCGAGATTTCCTAACTATGATCATTAAGTCCCTATTGCAGCTGCAATTGTTCTCCCCAAATTTCTTAATTTGTGGCCCCCTCCTCATATTTTAATTTTGTTTTCATCGCTAGATCCTTGAACTTTGGGTGTGTTTTATTTTCAAATGATTTTTGAAGGTGGATTGTCAACCTGTCTCATAAGTTGCCATGTTTGAATTTCGTGATTAGTCACAGATTTGGGCTGGTTTACTAGCAAATGATAAATATGGTCTTTGTCCTTTGAAGCCGCTGTTTCGAAAGTAAAGCAAGGTTTTTAACCGTTGCTGTTTCTCTGACAGTTTTTTTTCAACACTTAATTTTTCTGTTTGATCAGGCATCAATCTTGTTCGATCGGAGGACGTAGTCTTCCCTTTTCCGACGTTGCGGCTCCCAAATCACTTCTTCACCCGAAGCACGAAGCGTTCCGACTGCCTATGCGTGTTAGCTCTGTAATCGCTTGCCCGTAGTCATTTCTTTTCCACCGTTGCGGCTGGGAAAGACATTTGACTTCCGATGTCAGGGTCCTTCGATATCTGATCGAGCTTTTCCCGCCCGCGTCGCATGTCCCTAGCGTTTTATTTTCCATCGTTGTGGCTAGGAAAGTCTTTTAGCTTCCGATATTATTTTCTTCTGATTTCCGATTGAGTTTTCCCGCTCGCAGCTTTGGATCGGAGGCTATAGCCTTTTCCTCTTCTGCCGTTGCGGCTAGGAAAAGCCTTTGGCTTCCGACGTCAGTATCCTTTCGACTTCCGCCGTGGTGCACCTGGCCATTTCTTGTGGAAGAGCCATTTCAGTTTGTATAATATGCTGCTCTGTTTTATAATGCGGTCCCAATGAATAATACACAGGGATTAATTGCAGGTGGACGTAAGGAACTGATGCGCAGGAGCAGTTTGGAAAAGATCGAAACGAAACCGACTGGCTCGCTAAAAGGGCCATCGAAGCAGAAGGTAAAGTCAATAATGCTAAAGGCACGAATCTGACTTTCTGTCAGTTACCAAAAGGTTCATGAGTGCATACAGACAACATAGAAGAATATGGAGCGTTGGAAGAACTGGAAGGTCACATGTTTGGGGGCAGCCCAAATGATCGCTTGCCGTAGTTTAAATACTTGAAAGTTAGAACTTAGAAAGGGATTTTTCCCTCGAAAAATTTGTAAACCATTTGCTTGTAAGAGGAACTATTTCGTTTTACAATCAGAAACTGCAATTTTGCCGGTCGGAGAAAGTACAATGTGGAATGTATCAATGTGATTAAATGAGCAATGTTGAAGGGGAACTATTTCGTTTTACAATCAGAAACTGCAATTTTGCCGGTCGGAGAAAGTACAATGTGGAATGTATCAATGTGATTAAATGAGCAATGTTGAAGGGGAACTATTTCGTTTTCAGATATGTTTCATTAACTGTGAGAGCGTTCTAATTTCTTGAACCTATGTTCCTGTTTGAATGTTCTTCAGTTCATTTTGTGATGTTTTCCACTGTGAGTAATGGAGGTCATTCATAGACAACTGGCTATCTGGTTGTTGAAATATCTTTAAACTGTTCATGTGTATTGAAAGAAGTATCAGCTATCTGTAAATTTTCATTATGCATGTGCGAAATACATTACTCACTAACGAATGATAATCTTGCTCGCTAGTGATAGGTTAGGTAGCTGGTTTTAATTTCTTGCTGTTTTTGTGATTTAGATGCTTGTGAGTCTAAGATGATAGGTAAGAACCTGCGCATCACATTGTGACCGCTCCTTGTGTCTTTATCACCCTGCATGGTTAGTTAGGCATTTGCATATCATACTAAAGTCAAAAAATACAAAAACTCGGTGGAACGAGCCGTGACCGGTAAAACCTTTGTTTTGTTACTTGACCTACGGTAGCCGGACTGCAAACCGGACGGATTCCCTATACCAAACAGTCAACGGGCTAGTTGGGAACATTGATTAGGGAGAATCCCTTATTGTTTCTGCCTGCGAATTTCCAGGCCTCAACAGTTTTGGCGCTAGAAGGAGGGCCACCAGTGCATGGTTTTCCGAGGAAACCTATTTTCCCGAGACTTTTCCACCGGTAACAGTTCTGAAAGCAGTGGGTTCCATAATCCAATTCCGGAAGAAGAGAATAGAGAACATCTATATTCTGTTGGCAATGAAGTTGTTAATGACCTAAGAAGACACACCAGGGCATATGTGAAGAAGATTGGAGGATTGGCAATTATTCCTGAATTGCCTAGAAGAGAATATAACTAGAAAGATCATCCTATAGCAGAAGATTCAGTGTTGGTTGGAGACTGGGAGGAACTTGTAGAAACAACTTTACAGGAGGTTGTATTACCTTTGACCCAAGAAGGCCTCGATACCCCTTACAGTTCTCTTGCTCACACTCCAGTTTGCTCACCCCCACACTCTCCACCCAAGCTCATGGCCGGTGTAAACGCAAACCAACCACCCAACCCACCGAATCCACCACCTGCATGGAGAGCCAGATCGCCTTTAAATCTAATGCCTCCGCTACACGATTTACCTCAATCCTTTAAAAAGATGCTGCCTAAATTCGATCCCAATGAGAAGATACTAGTAGATGATCACCTGCAGAGTTTTTACTTGGTGATAGAAGGGTTGAGGGCTGGAGAGTATGAGGATGTAGTTTGAATACTGTTTCCGCATACCCTTAAAGGAGCTGCAGCGTCATGGTATTTTGGGTTGCCTGCTAACTCTATCCCTAATTGGGATACCTTTGAGAGAATTTTCAGGAGTAAGTATGTGGTTCAAAAGACTCATGTAGCTCTCATGAATTGACTATGCGCCTTGAAGAAAGAGAGAAAGGAGAAGGTGCATAGTTTTACTCAAAGATTTGCTGCATACATCAATAATTTCTCCGACGCTGACAAACCTTCAGACAAGGTATTGATTGAATATTATACATTAGCTTTAGGCCCTGATTTGGCCATGTTTTCCAAAGGTAGGGCTAAGCCTACCTTGGCAGAAACCTATGAAGAAGTAGAAGTAGTGGAAGATGAAAGAGAGAGTATTGAAGATTATCCTAAACAGTCAGGAGATAAAGGGGCGGGAAGGAAAGCCTTATTGTTCACTAAGCCCAAAGAAGAGAAATCGCCAGATCTTGAAAATATGGCCAAAATGATGCAAAAGCTTTCCAACAAAATCATAGATTTGGAGAAAGAGAAGGAAACACAAAAGTTCTATAAACCCTATTATAAGAAAAGAGAGGATAACAATCAGTCTCAACCTCCTCCTCACAATACTGCATCTATGAATTTAACAGAAGTAGGCATGGACAATTTTTTCACTTTCCACCAACAGCCACATTCTGAAAAGAATTGTCCTCAATGGATAAACTCGATGACATTGATCGTGAATCAACTGTTGGATTCTAGATTAACAGAAGAAGGAGAGGAAGAAAGGAAAGAGAATTCTGCTTCTGCTTCTACTAAAGAACAGGAAGAGGAAACCATGGCTTTATGGAATTCTGTCTCCTTATTTGATGCTGAAGAGGAAAAGACTCACGGGTACAAGGAAGTCATGGAAACCAACGTAAAAACAAGGAGCCAAGGGACGGTTAAAGAAGATAGTCTGATACTCCCAAAGATTAAGAGGTTGCAGAGAAATTTTAAGAAGAAATTTCAAAATAAATCCTTGGCTGATAAAATTCCAGAATTCACTATTACTAGCCAAAATCCTAGACAGAATGATACAACGGCCAAGCCAAATGAAGATAAGGAGAATGCTGATAGGCCTCATCCCACTGAACAGCAGATGGATTATGAAATCATGGAGGATTTAAAGAAGATAAAGGAAAATGTTCCACTATTCGAGATGTGTAAAGTGCCGCAACAAAAGGAAAGACTATTGAGAGCCCTTGAAGCATCAGATGAGAGAATGCCAACTTATAATCAACCAGAAGAAGAAGAAGAAATTGGAGAAACTAGCAGTGGAGGTAAGTCCAAGAACAAGCATCCACCTTTTCTCCTTACTTTTGAAATCTTTAACTACAATGTACATAATTGCTTGGTAGACTCAGGGGCGACTGTTAATGTCATGCCGATATGAGTTTGTAAAAGGATCAATGGGCAGCCTAAGCCATCCACGTGGAGAGTTGTTCAGTTGGATAGGACAGATGTAAAGGTAATTGGTGAGATGGAAGATGTCCTAATCCGTCTAGCATCAAATGATAAAGTATGCCAAGTCATTAATATCGTGGTGGCTGATATACCTGACGCTTATGGTCTTGTCCTGAGTAGAGATTGGTCGGCCAAACTTAATGGATATTTTGCCTCTGATTGGTCACATCTGTGGTTGCCATACAAAGGAAGTCCGAACCGGATTAAGATTTTAAGGGAGCCTCACATGAAGTACAATGTTACTCAACTGGAGGAGAAGAATGAACCAGTGGATTCTGTATTGGGAAATTATTTTATCGAATTAGAACCAGGAAATTACCAAACTGAGGAATCCAACAACAAATCTGACAGTCATCCTGATCTCCTTCGTTTCTCACAGGCTGATGAGATTGACTGTAACATAGTAAATTTAGCAGTAGGAGTAGATTCACATTCAGTAGTTAGTGATTTTTGGACTTTGTTTTTTGATGGCTCTAAGACACTAGAAGGATCAGGGGCCGGCTGTGTCCTGATTGATCCCCAGAAGAATAAACATTTTCTTTCTTTTAGATTAGAGTTTGAATGTACGAATAATACAGCAGAGTATGAAGCGCTGGTGTAGGGCTTAAGGAAAGCGATTGAATTAAAGGTAAGAAATCTAAAAGTTTTTGGAGACTCTGAAATTATTGTGAAACAAATCCGCAATCAAATACATTGTGTTTCTCCTCACTTAAAGGCCTATCAAAATGAGGTATGGGATCTACTTAAATGTTTTGATGCATTCAATATTATTTCAATTCCAAGACTTAAAAATGCAGCAGTTGATCTATTGGCCACATCAGCCGCCAGGATGGTACCTACTAATAATCGATGCTATGTTGAATTGCTTTTCAGGCCCTCAGTACTTGATATGATCACCAACCTACGAGTGTTCGATGATGATAAACAGATTATAGAATGTTTGACAAATGACAAAGTATTTAAAGGTGCAATTATTGATGATGAAGAACATCAGGCCGAGATGAAGTATGATAATTTCATCCCTAAAGGAGTCAGAACGTTAGAAAGAATGTTCGATTTAAATGAAAAGTTCAGAAGACCGGCAAACGTAAAGACTCACAGCTCATCTCTACAGTTCGAGATGATAAATCTAGGGACTAAGACGAGTCCGAAATTTGTGAATCTTGGCAAATGTTGTTCACCATCAGAAAGGGATAAGTTCGTCAGTCTGTTCAAACAATATAAAGATGTCTTTGCTTGGACGTATGAATATTTAAAAACATATGACACCAGCATCATCAAACATATTGTTCCCATCAAAGCCGGAGTCAAGCCGTATCAGCAGCCTTTGAGAAAAATGCATCAAAAGATGGAACCACTGATTCAAAGTGAAGTTAAGAAATTATTGGATGCTAGAATCATTTTTAAAGTCAGACACTCTGAGTGGGTATCAAATCTGGTGCCAGTAAGGAAAAAATCGGGAGAAATCAGATTATGCGTGGATATCAGAAATCTAAACCGTGCCTCTGATAAAGACAACTACCCTGTGCCGCCCATGGAGCAATTGCTGCAAATGGTCTCTAGTTCTGAATTGTTTTCGTTATTAGACGGTTTCTCTGCCTACAATCAAGTATTAGTGGCCGATGAAGACAGATTGAAGACAACGTTTAGGACCAAATGGGGTACCTTTGCCTACAGAAGGATGCCTTTTGGGCTTATAAATGCTGGAGCAACGTTTCAGAGAGCTATGGACATAGATTTCCGTGGATTGATTGGCCGAAGTGCTGTAGTATACCTTGACGATATTACGATATTCTTGAAGAGAAGAAAAGAGCAATCATTTCACTTAAGGCATATTTTTGAACGTTGTCAAAAGTATGGCATCTCCCTCAATCCTAAGAAGTGTGTGTTCGCTGTCACAGAGGGCAAGTTGCTGGGTCACATAGTTTCAAAGATAGGAATTTATATAGATCCAGAAAGAATTAAGGCTGTTAAACAAATCCCCTTGCCCCATAATAAAAAAGGTATGAAATCTTTTATGGGAACTATAAACTTCGTGCGAAGATTTGTCCCTGATTTCGCCCAGATTGTTAAGCCGCTGTAGTAGATGGTGAAACAAAATGCATAGTTCAAGTGGACTGAGATTGAGAAGGACACTTTCAGCAAAATTAAAACTGTTGTTGCACATGCACCCTCCGTGAAGAGCCCTGATTTCGATAAATATTTTATTCTGTATACCTTTGCATCCGATGATTCGCTAGCAGCTATGCTTACGCAAAGGGAAGATGGGGGGGATGAATTCCTAATATCCTTCATGAGCATTGGTCTACAAGGGGATGAATTAAACTACCCAGCCATTGATAAGCAAGCTTATGTAGTGTTCAAAGCAGTTAAGCAATTCAGGCCTTATATTTTAAAATATCAAACCAAAGTAATAGTCCCATACCTAGCTGTAAGGTCCCTTCTTATAAAGAAGGAGTTAGGAGAAAGAAGGGGCAACTGGGTTACAGCGCTTCAAGAGTACGACCTAGAATTCAAACCAGCCTCTATAGTTAAAGGACAAGGGTTGTGCAAATTGATGACTGAAAGTGGGAACAATGAAGAGCAAGCATGGGAGGATGAGGCCGAATTACATTTAATGGATATATGTCCTTTGTTTACAGCTCCCGAGTCTTGGTATAGAGACCTTGTACATTACCTACAGGCCGGGATACTGCCAGAACATTGGAATTCTAAGTAAAGAAGAGCACTGTGTCTTAGATCAGCTTCCTATCAAATTTTTGAAGGAGTATTATTCAGAAAAAATTATGACGGAGTTCTTTTGAGATGCTTAGAAAAGGAAGATGCTAAAAAAGTAATGACAGATTTGCATGACGGGCCTGCTGGGGGACATTATTCAGGAGATACTATAGCCCACAAAATCCTCAGAGCCGGTTACTATTGTCCTACACTCTTCAAATATGCACACGCACATGTCAGGAAATGTGATATTTGCCAAAGGTGCGGTGGGAGACAACCTAAAGCAGCAGCGCCCCTAAAGCCTGTGATGATCAATGAGCCATTCGAGCAATGGGGGTTGGATATTATTGGAGAAATAAAACTGAATTCTTCCCTCCAACACAAATACATTATGACCGTGACTGATTATTTTACTCACTGGGTCGAAGCTATCTCGCTGCGCAAGATAAATGAAGACGAGGTCATCAGCTTCCTGCAAGATCATATCATGACAAGGTTTGGAGTTCCAATTTCGTTAGTTTTTTATAATGCTAAGTACTTCTCATCAATTAAATTAACTACTTTTTCTCATGATAAAGGGATAAAATTGCATTATTCTGCTAACTACTATCCACAAGGAAATGGCCTGGCTGAATCCTCTAACAAAAATCTGATTAGAATTCTAAAGAAGACTGTCATAGAAAACTAGAGGAGTTGGCACTCAGCACTACCAAATGCCCTTTGGGATGATAGAGTCACCCCAAAGTCTGCAATAGGAGTGTCACCGTATACCCTTGTGTATGGTAAAGAAGCCATTTTCCCCCCCAACATCATGCTACCATCTTCTATTTTAGCTCAAGAGTCTAGTGGGTCGGAGAATGAAGTTTTATAGATGAGGATATGCAATCTCCTGAAAGCAGAGGAGGCTAGGACTAAGGCCAGAGAATGCTTTAAGCAACAACAGGAAGTAGTAAAGAGATGGTTTGACAAGCATAAAGTTGGAACAAAAGACTTTGAAGTGGGAGACTTAGTTCTCAAATGGGATCATCCCCATGATGAGAAGGGAAAGCATACTAAATTCCAACAGTTGTGGGTAGGCCCTTTTCAGGTCGCAGCAAAACTTGGCCCTTCTACTTATAAGTTGCAGGATCTACATGGGTGGGAAGAGAACTTGCCAGTAAATGGTTTGGTTCTCAAAACTTATTTTTCTTGAGTTTATTTGAGTTCTTCTGCCTTGTATATAAATAAGCTGTTTGGCTGTCTTTTGAGTCATGTTTTTCAGTTTGTTTTAGTTTAAGTTTTATTGATTTAAATAAGGGGAGCGAACCTGCGGTTGCATGGAGAACATCCAAAATTTTTGGGATTGATAAACATTTGGGTATCAGACTATGTGTTGTTGTTTATCTGAAAGAACTTCTTCCAGTTTAGCAGTTTTCTCAAATAGCTCGGTGTGCATTGAAGTCCTGCTTAACCCTTGTGAAATAAACTAGATTCAAAGAGGCCAGAATACTATGTTGCGGCTCCATCCACTTCACACTTAAAATGTTCTAAGGGGTGACAACAGAGGACCCATGGAAAAGATCAAGGTGAACAGTATGTTAAATATAAATGATCCCATGCCAAGAAACGAAGGCCAAAATGAAAATAGGAGTCTACAATATTAATGTATGAAAGCATCATACATTAAAGCAAATACTGAATCATAAGTACTACATTACCGAAAGATCCTCTCCGTCCGTGAGATGAAACGTGAAGTACATCACTCACACAAAAGGACACTATAGGATAGAGGATCTTGAATTAAAATTCAGCAAGAAAGGCATGCAGGAGGACTCATATGAAAAGGGACAAAGTCCAAAAGCAAGAAAAGTGCTAAAATGGCATGGGAATGAGGAACAAACGAATATTTTTGTTTACCATATGTTACAATCCCGTGGTGTCCAAGTTGTCAGCTACCTAAAGACCAAAGGAATAATGAAACTCATCCTATGGCCTGAACAGAGTTATCTGGACTTGAAAATCTCGGTTTCCACTCTCCCAAAGTGGACTATTTTCAATGATTAAAGGTACACACTTTTGTCGTTTGAGAGATCCAGATGGCTAGAAGAATTCAATAGATGCATTTGTCGTTAAACAGTCTGTCACTCAAAGGGTAATCACCCAGAGATCTAGGTTCACCAGATAATCACCAATTGTTGTAGCTGCAACTGTTCTCCCCAAATTTCTTAATTTGTGGCCCCCTCCTCATATTTTAATTTTGTTTTCATCGTTAGATCCTTGAACTTTGGGTGTGATTTATTTTCAAATGATTTTTGAAGGTGGATTGTCAACCTGTCTCATAAGTTGCCGTGTTTGAATTACGTGATTAGTCACAGATTTGGGCTGGTTTACTAGCAAATGATAAATATGGTCTTTGTCTTTGAATCCGCTATTTCGAAAGTAAAGCAAGGTTTTTAACCGTTGCTGTTTCTCTGACAGTTTTTTTTGAACACTTAATTTTTCTGTTTGATCGGGCATCAATCTTGTTCGATCGGAAGACGTAGTCTTCCCTTTTCTGCCGTCGCAGCTCCCAAATCACTTCTTCACCTGAAGCACAAAGCGTTCCGACTGCCTATGCGTGTTAGCTCTGTAATCGCTTGCCCGTAGTCATTTCTTTTCCACTGTTGCGGCTGGGAAAGACATTTGACTTCCGATGTCAGGGTCCTTCGATCTCCGATCGAGCTTTTCCCGCCCGCGTCGCATGTCCCTAGCGTTTTCTTTTCCGTCGTTGCGGCTAGGAAAGTCTTTTAGCTTCCGATATTATTTTCTTCCGATTTTCGATTGAGTTTTCCTGCTCGCAGATTTGGATCAGAGGCTATAGCATTTTCCTCTTCTACCGTTGTGGCTAGGTAAAGGCTTTGGCTTCCGACGTCAGTATCCTTCCGACTTCTACCGTGGTGCACCTGGCCATTTCTTGTGGAAGAGCCGTTTCAGTTTGTATAATATGCTGCTCTGTTTTATAATGCAGTCCCAATGAATAATACATAGGGATTAATTGCAGGTGGACGTAAGGAATTGATGCGCAGGAGCAGTTTGGCAAAGATCGAAACAAAACCAACCGGATCGCTAAAAGGGCCATCGAAGCAGAAGGAAAAGTCAATAATGCTAAAGGCACGAACTTGAGTGTCTGTCAGTTACCAAAAGGTTCATGAGTGCATACAGACAACATAGAAGAATATGGAGCGTTGGAAGAACTGGAAGGTCACACGTTTGGGGACAGACCAAACGATCGCCTACCGTAGTTTAAATACTTGAAAGTTAGAACTTAGAAGGGGCTTTTTCCTTGGAAAAATTTGTAAACCATTTTCTTGTAAGAGGAACTATTTCGTTTTACAATCAGAAACTGCAATTTTGCCGGTCGGAGAAAGTACAATGTGGAATGTATCAATGTGATTAAATGAGCAATGTTGAAGGGGAACTATTTCGTTTTCAGCTATGTTTCATTAACTGTGAGAGCGTTCTAATTTCTTGAACCTATGTTCCTGTTTGAATGTTCTTCAGTTCATTTTGTGATGTTTTCCACTGTGAGTAATGGAGGTCATTCATAGACAATTGGCTATCTGGTTGTTGAAATATCTTTAAACTGTTCATGTGTATTGAAAGAAGTATCAACTATCTGTAACTTTTCATTATGCATGTGCGAAATACATTACTCACTAACGAATGATAATCTTGCTCGCTAGCGATAGGTTAGGTAGTTGGTTTTAATTTCTTGCTGTTTATGTGATTTAGATGCTTATGAGTCTAAGACGATAGGTAAGAACTTGCGCATCACATTGTGACCACTCCTTATGTCTTTATCACCCTGCATGGTTAATTAGGCATTTGCATATCATACTAAAGTCAAAAAATACAAAAACTCGGTGGACCGGGCCGTGACTAGTAAAACCTTTGTTTTGTTACTTGACCTACGGTAGCCGGACCGCAAACCAGACGGATTCCCTATACCAAACACTCAATGGGATAGTTGGGAACGTTGATTGGGGAGAATCCCTTACTGTTGCTGCCTACGAATTTCCAGGCCTCAACAGTCCCTTAACATGCTCCCTTGTCTTTAAACGAGAAATCCATGTCTTTGTGCTTAAAACTTGTCTCTTTGCATTAAAAAAATAAATTAATAAATGGTTATTTAAACTATCAGTCAGCTGAGATCAATACCAATACCCTCAAGAGACATAAGACCATACTGAAGTTCTTACATAGATTCGGCGATCTTATCACTGCATCCTCAAGATTGAATAGAGATAATAATTTCTTCAAGACCGAAAAGGATATGGTACTCAGGAATCCGAAATGGAAGATATTGCTCTGCCAGTGGAAAGATGACACAAGGCTGCAAGAGCTGGGTTCTTGATATCATCGTAGTGAAAATAAAAAAATATTTTTTATTTGAAATTAAATTTACTCAAAGTGTAATTAGCGTGGAAAATAATTTGTCACCTTGTGAATAAATACCTCGTTAACATGCGATTGTCCAGTATTTTGAACTTTTGTTTTTCACTTTCAGCAATCACGAATACATGATTTAGATTAATTGTTGGATTTTTAAACTATGAAAGCGTGAGGGGGGAGGCACCGAATGAGAAGCAAAAACAGGTTTTGGTTCCCCTGAAATCTAGAAAACAACCGTCTAACGATAATAGATGGAGTGCGGACTGGCAAATAATATATCAGATTGATTGTTTTTTTCACTGTAAATGAATTTATCAGGAAAAAAAATTCATTATATCTATTTCCGTCTATTTGTTATACACTTTGTATGCATGGTCAAAGGCAACTGGTTGGTCACCTCACTCACGGTCCATCCAATGAAAAACCTATGACCCGAATGGCCCAATTGAATGAATTGAAGGGACTCAAGAGTGAAATGAGTTTTTATGAATACTGCAAGCTTGATTAACTATAATATTATAACCCCTACAAAACTTTGATATTTTATGCTTCGGACTGCAAATATTTGTGATTGACAGCTCCATGTAGAGAGGTAAAGAGATTGAGAATTCTGAAATGGCAGCAGGGGTTGCTGCTTGGTCCTTGTAATGAATTTTTGGCTAGCGATCAAATTTCTCACCACTACCTATTTGATATATATACATGGTTGTACTCGACTAAAGAGAAAACTCAATCCCTATTTGGATTCTCATCCTCCTGTGCAATAACCAGTCAAATCCATATCGTTAAAATTCCTATTGTATATAATAAATAACTGTGAGTATCAGAAGTGTGATGAGTTTCCATACTTGAGATTTATGTATCGAAGCTCTAACTCAATAGTCCAAATTGGGGGAGTGATTTCAGCCCTGAATTAATTGTGGTTGCTTCTTTTTTCTGAGTTCATTGACTGTCGAAACTGATTCATGGTCCCTCTTCACCAATTTGTAAGGGCACCTTGGATTTGATTACAGGTCTCTCTTTATAACGAGGGACATATTGTAAGAAATTTTGGCATATGTTTAACTCATGTATGTATGCCACCTCCCATGCGACAATATATTTTTCTTTGAGACTATTCATTGTAATTTTATTGTAACACTAAACCAACATCTACCGCATGCCACTGTTGTCGATAAATTCCATATTGCATTTAATGATTAAATTCCCTACCACCTTATTGATTGTCTCTTCTCGAAACAAAAGCCTCGTTGGTTCAGTTTTTCATTTTGAATGATATTTATATTGGATTATCTTTAGACAATTTTTAAGAATAATATTCCCCCTAGTTTTACCTTTGTGGAGGGTATAAAACTAACTTAGTTCTCTGCAATTATGATGATCACATTCTTGTAAGTTTTTAATCCTATTTTTGAATTTTTTCTTCTTTGTAGACAATATGTCTTTAATTGGTTTCTTATGTTGCTTTGGTTTCTCACATAGGTGATGGTAATCCAAATAGGGACAATGGGGACAATGCTACATACCGGGTGTATATTTATGATTATAGGTGTTGTTGCAAATTTTGTATTTATGAAATTCTCATCTTTTTCAGCATTGGTATAATCTGCTTTCATGCTTCTTTTATGACTATCTTGTAAAATTTACTATTTTAAAGCGGTTTCTATGGTATAAATGGGTTTTAACCAAAATATCTTGTTATCCTCCAGTGCCTACATAATTCAACATTGACAATGAGCTTAGTGCTTGGATAAGATAGGTTTTCTAGTCATAGAAGGATACATGTTGAGTTAAGTTTTTTCTTCCTTGTTTAATCCATAACACCTTTAATATGGACATTCTAAGGATGTTTTAGAGTAAAAAAGTTTGAAGGGTGAGGTATAGGACAAAATTCCTTAGTATGGAAGCTTATAATATGATTCCGATTCCCTCATTGGAATGTCCTTTGTTAGTGAAGATACCCCCATGATGAGATCAATATTTATTGTTGGGGAATGATTTAAAGGTATTGTAGTGAGACATAAGAAAAAATCCCTCATGGGTAGCACCGCCCCTCATATTGTGTGAGAGTTACACTTGTGATTTTGATCACAAAGATCGAGCTTGCCATGATAAACCCTTCATTATAAGAAACAACCATCGTAATAGTAACATAAGACAGGGTTCCAAGGTATTAAAGAAAATGAGTAAAGAAGAAATACCATGGAAGAATTTTCGATTGAAGGGACAAGGAGGATGAAATCTGTCACTACCAAAGTAAGCAACTAAGTAGCAATCTTCAGGTAGGGTCCTTGTAATGAATTTTTGGCTTAGGATCAAATTTCTTACAGCTACCTATACGTATATTTATATATATTAACTCTAGGACAAACCCTCTTCAAAGGTTGTGGGTTGAACAAATTCATAAGGTGACCAATGAAATTACCAATGGTGCAGAAATGCATTCCAGCAAAACCTAGAACTACATGGGTAACTGAGGAACTCTATCCATTGTAAGAAATAAAGTTGGGTATCTTTGATAAAAAAGAAATTTTATATCCTTAGGGGAATAAAATGAGGGTATTCAAACACATCCATGAGGGTATTCTACCACATCCATTGATTTAAGGAACCACTTCCTAGAAATGAATTTCTTCCTTAAAGAAAACTAGAAATTCCTTTTTAGTTTTGCTTGTGTATAGTTTTTCAACTTGAGAAATGAATTTATTGGGTCTCCTTAACCTAAGGATTAATGACATACTCAAATGTTACACATTGAACAAAATACCCATTAGTGTAGGCCATTTCTAATTATCACACATAAAAGTCTATTCATAATATTGAATATTAATAGGAAATTTCTTAAGCATAATTTCATTACCTCCTTGAAAACCTTTTTATAAAATTTTATAAATATTTCAATGGAACAATGGATACTATTGTTTCCTCCTAGTGAATTCATTCCTTGAGAGGTAGATAAATAATGATATCGGGAAATGGGTGGTGACTATAAATTCCCTCTATGTGCCTTATGCTAGAGTAGGAGAGACACTAATTCTATTTTCTTTTACAAAAAAACGAGTATTTGTATTATTAAAAAACGATGAGAAGTACTACGACTGAGTTAGACATCCTTCCTGAATAAAATTGGAAAATATTAAAGATAATGTTTAAAATATCTTGGAGTCTCATGCTTCAACCTATATCACTTCCTAACTGATTCTTTTTCAAATCTTCCATACCGTTTCAAATGCATAGCTGGCATATAAATTCCAAAATACTCCTAAAATTAAAATTTCCTTATATAACATCAAAATAGTTTATCTAGGATTGTTGGCATGCACTGTTATGAAATGGCTTCTATAGCTCCTTTTGTTGCTAAGAATTTGACTTTATGTAGCTTGTTTCCGACAGAGGTTTTTTTTCCAATTGCTTTGAGGGGTTGGGGAGTTCTAGAGATACTAGTTGTTGCATGAGGAGAATATCCTTTCTAAACTGAAGATAAAATATAAGGTCCCATGGATGGGAATTTGAGATGCATAGAAGAGTCTATCCCATGCTTGAGGATGAAGACAAAATTGACTAAGAAAAAATAGTATGATAGACTGATGGGAGGATCCATAAAGAAAAAAAACGACTATATGATAGATTAAGGGTGCAACAAGATGGGAGAAATTTACAACATGGGTGACATTATTGATACCATAATGAGCTAAAACAAATCCCACAACTTGGTTTGGCTTGTTCATAACAATCATATAGCTTGAGTTCCTACCCCAACCATTACCAATGTTGATAAAATTATTGAATTTACCTAACCCAAAGAAATGCAGCATAAGCCAAATGAGGAGACAAAGCATAACATAAAGAAAAAAAACAAGGGATGGAGAAATGTTTTAGAGGGAAACTAGAGAAGGATCTTTGAGTTTCCATAGAGAGGACATGGATATGGAATTGCTATGCTTTTTATTCATGAACTACCAAGACAGATTCCTCACACCACGAACCTTGTTATGCCAAGATAGCTACCAAAATATTACAAAGAGAGATGCTAAGAGACTGTCAAGGGAGTTTCCTCACACCAGAAACCTTGTTCTATCAAAATGCACAATCCAATGGATGGAAACCCAGTTTATTACTCAAGCAAGGGAAGACACTTTATTTATGGACCACCGTACATGAAAAAAAATAATTGGATGCCTAGGAATATCCAAACTCTTCTTGCTCAAAATAACAACCATCAAGGATCGGGCTTGATTCTTGATACTACCTATTCTCGAGGCTAAATGACTTACCTTCATGCTTTCCATCACACTGAAGCAGACACCACATGTGTTGAGGGATGATTGTACTGACTTATTTATACCATGATTGTTGGGAAGGTGGGATGAAGGTGACAATATGTGGATATGGTCCTACATGCTACGAAACTTATTAATGCATTTCATATCCCAAGATACATATGGGTGCTAATGACTTAGGAGATATGACATTTACCAATGCTCCCCACATTTTCCTTAATTTATCTATTTTTCAAATGGATTCCTTCTTTAGCCAAAGTGCTTGTTAATTTGTTGTGATATATTAGGACATGAAAGGAAGTGAGTTGTTGAAAGAATCAGATGGTGTTCTAAATCCTACTCATACTCCATAGGTAGGAATCATTTCTCTTTTTATTAATGAATAGAATAATATCTAGGGAGTTTCCAATGACCATTAGGTTTGTGATTCCAATTTATTTAGTGTCTTTTAACAATTTCCATAGTGCTAGGATCTCTTCTTCATTATTGGAGGAACTTCCAATTTACCACTGTGTTTTGAATTATATATATCTTTTAACTATACAGTTTCTCACCGGATTTTCGATGACATATGAAGGTCATTCGATGAGGTTGTTGTAGATCCGAAAGATTGAACTCGTCGGTCGTCCGACATGCACTCGTCGGTTATTCGACCTCCTCCCGACGACGTCCGACGAGGCTGCTAAAGATCCGACAGCCAAGCCCGTCGGTTGTCCGTCGAATGTTCGACGCCCTAACGTGGGAAGTTTGACAACATATTCATTGAGCCCGCCGTAGCTCCGAAAACAAAGCCTGTCGGATGGCCGTCGAATTTTCAAAGACCTGAGGTGGGAATTTCGATGACATTGTCATGTAGAACCCGTCGGACGTCCGACTATGGCGAGTAGAAATTTCGACGATTAGACGCCGAAAATTCGACATCTTAATAATAATTTTTTGCAATAGAACTGGATGACATTCGACGATGAAGTGGTCGGATCTTCGGCGGGTACTGGAATGGAGTCGAATATCCGATGTTATTCCACCGACGACAAAAAAAGTGCACTTGTCCAATAAACGATAGGGTATTGTCGAATTTTAGACATGAGTGCCACCGGATTTTGGGCTCAATTTCTGTTGTGCATAAACACGGTCATCAGAATAGAAAAATTGTTCATTCCTAAATTCCTACACAAATGGGCGGATACTTGATAAAACCAATGTTAAATATCTCCATGAATCTTTTCAAAGAGAATTTTAATTTAATAAAATAACTCTTATGGAGGAACTACACCGTGAAAATGGTGTAAGTAACTAGTTCCAACGGGTTTAAAGAGTAGCTAGTTTATTTTAACTCATAGATTTACCTTGTTGGAGATTTTCCCTCTTTTGGAAAAAATCTTAGAGTGGTGATTGTGGGAGATTCAGGAGATAAAAACTCAACAATATTCCCAGTTTTTTTAAGTTGAGGAACCAAAAAAAAGTTAGTCCTAAATCTAGGCACATGATAGACATTTGATATTTGACCATGATTGAATTCAACATCACCACTTCCAACAACTGCGAGAGCATAGT
>LPNX011127230.1:22497-48072 GCA_001517045.1 Pseudotsuga menziesii | reverse complement strand
GACTGGTCATCCTTAGGATCTAGAATAGTGATCTTCATATATTTTCACAACCTCTTTTTCTTTAAAAACGTCGCTATATATGGTTCCAACATTGCATAGTTGTTCCCATTCAAAAGCATGAGTTCTATATTGAAATTCATCCTTTTGATTAAATAGATCATATCAAAGTTCAAGAAGAGGTAAAGTTTAAAAAAATATTCAACCCGCAATCGATCAACCTACTTTTGACTCAACATGATTCGTAGACAACAAGGCTAGACAAAAACCAACAACTCTAATACCATGTTGGGGGGCCTCTTCATATGAACCATATAACAAAAAATAAAATAGAAACAGGGAACAATATCCCAAGAATAAAGGTGGTGTTTTAGGACGTTGTTACAGCACTTCAGCACAATGCATTATGATCAGAACATCGCAATGCATTATTTAACATGAATACAAATCAATATCAATCATATAATTACAACCCATAGGGTCATTCATTTATAGTCTCCATATCTGTGAAAATCCCTCGTCCACAAATATTGGTCATTGGTTCTAACTATTTCAACCAAATCTATAACATCTCATAATTTAATCAGTTGTTGTAGTTGATCTAAACATAACCTCATCGACCATTTATTCAAGCCTTTGAATCTCCCATTTAATCTGCCAGTCAACTGCTTTGCTAGTCAACTGTTTCCTATCGACTAACTGTCTCAAGAAGATCCGGGAGTATGATGAACCTGCATAACATTGGGTTCCAACATGTTTATGCATTGACGAATTTAATAAACATTGCACCCCCAAGACAATGTACCAAAAAATTAAAGAGGGTCCTTCCCTTCCCAACTATCCAACCATCAAATATCACTCTCCATCTAGTGGCCTCACATAACTTCTTTTGATCCCTCAATATAGTGTTGATATCATCCTTTTCCACTTTAATTATCTATCCTTGCAACTCCTTGTAGGCACGTGCCTTATACCATGGGCCAAAAATAGAAACAAATTCAAACATAAACTAGAAGAAATGATTGTTATTTTTAATTCTCAAAGGTATTTCACTCTAAAAGAGACACTTTTGGACTACCTTGTTTGCTTCTTACTTCTCCTTCCTTTTAATCATTGACTAGTTGGAAGGTTGTGCCCCATCTATGGATATTAGAACAAACAAAAGTGAGTACCTCATTGAAGGTGAACCCATGGAATACCACTCACTTCCCTTAGTCCCATATATTCCTATGGTTCTTAAGGATCTAGATACTCCAATAACATAAATTTCAAGTTTGTGAGCCATTGCCTCTTCATTTTATCCTTTTTGTTATAATATAAACATCATCTAGATTATAGAATTAGGCCTATTAATAAAGTCACTCGATGACTTTATGTACGTGTTTATGGTTTCTTTGTGTTTAGTCTTCATAACATGGTATCATAACCACTATCATTATATATGTGTTTATGGTTTCTTTGTGTTTACTCTTCATAACATGGTACCATGTCTTAGCCAGGAAGTTGATGCAAAACAACAGAAAGGCCTGAAAGTGACCAAGTTTAATGGCTAACCAAAACTCTTTGTTCCATACACATCAAGAAGTTTGAGAGTCTACAAACAAGTCGAAACTAGGTATTGTATTTCTAGTTTCAAAGAATGACATCATTATTTTGCTTGATTCAAATGCTAGATTCATATTTCAAGGGAATTAGATTTTATTTTGATTTAAAGCGGAATATAAATATTTTTCTAGGTTAAATAAGAGATTTAAGAAAACAAAGTAGGAATTTGCAGGGTTTTCGATAGATTTGTTGCGCAACTATTTTTTCCAATTGTACGCCTATACTCACATATTGTAAGATTGTATGGACTGTACATAATTTGTATCACATATACAATTTTTTTGGGGTGTTTTATCTATTGTCTTTGACGCCTCGGAAAGTGTCTCTATAATTTTTATTTTTAGGTTGAATTTATGGAGATTTGGGCAAATATGGCTTCCTTACACCACCTGGGTGATAGATGTAGCACTCGACTACTTTGTTTCTAGCTGCTGGGTTGCATTTGGTACTTGTTTTAACATCCCTTGTGGGCTCCTCCTTCCACATATTTTGCATTCGGTGTGGTTGTGGTGAATTGGCATATGCATTTGATAACCTGGCATGCTCTTTGTGATGAATGTACAAGCGTTATCAATGGGCATCGAGTCAAAGGCTGAGTATCGATAAGAATTATCAATGACTAGTAGTGGAATCATTTAGGAATGGTGGTAGATATGAGAATTATAGTCCACTAACACAAAGCATTAGCTAGAATGAATTTTGTCTAACTTTAGAGGAATGGGTGAAAACATTTGAATATGGATGAAATCAAAGATTCCTATCACGGGATGAATTGTGAATCATATATTTTCATTCAAGACAACATATATAAATGGAAAACTTAGAAACAAAACATTATGGATGAAATCAAAGCTTCCTATGAGAGGATGAATCGTGAATCATATATTTTCATTCAAGACAACATATATAAATGGAAAACTTAGAAAGAAAACATTTACAAAGGAAAACACACACCGAGAAATATTGGCACATGAATCTCTTCTTTGAAAAACTTTGTACTTCTACATTGATAATTTTTTCCAGCCACTACAAATATTGTTTATTTTTCTCAAAATATGAACCCCTACATTGCCAAACATGAAGAATATATACAAAATGTTCTTAATGAACCCTAATTGTGTATTAGCAAAAAACTAGTTTTTCTCACAAATACCTAAATTTATGGAATTATGTTGCCTCCTTATTGTCCACAATACTTTATCTAACTCTCTAGAAGTTGCAATGGAATCCTTCATACAATTCTTACAAGGCTTCCTCGTTCTTTAGATGGAATTATTCACAAGCATTTCAAATTTTGACAGAGTCAATTGAATAGCTAAATGTTTTGCACCAGAGGCATGTGCTCTGATAAGACAGATTAATATCTGCCGTGATAAGGTAGGTTAATATTAGTTTTCTCAGTACCTTCTCGCAACCTCTACACTACAAGCCTATCTTTGATAAATCAATGCCTTTTATCCCAAAAAAGTATCACCATATGTATCGTTTACCTCGAACACGCCATTTCACTTGTAACTAGATTGCATGGCTTGTAACTAGATTGCATGGCTTTGGTGGCTCTATGAGAATTGGTGGAATAGAAAATGGGCGTGGGTATATAGCCTCAATTTCTGGTTCACACTGTACTTTAACTTCTAAACTTTCATCTCCAGCAACCACTTGTCATGAAGAATTCAAGACAAACTTTTGGGGACAACACTGAGTGGTAGAAGGAACAATGGAGTCTTCGTGTATATTCTTGAGAAACTAGTGTGTGGAGTTCCTTATACCAAGATGGTTTCATTTTCATGTTCAGTAACTGCTTTACTTCTGCTTCTTTCCTTTCCAACGCATTCAGTCTGTCTACCTGTTCTTTAAGCTCACGAACTTCCCTACTTTCTTTATTCAAAGGAGCAACACCAACTTCAACAGAGGAAAATATTTCGGCAGATTTAAGTATTGTTTCTCCATATGAATCAGGTTCAGGACTTACCTTACACCCTGAGGAATCCATGTTTCTAACTGATGGGTTTGTTATTTCAACACACGGAGTTGAGTGTTGAAGGATATTAAGTGTTTCTCTTGGCACCATAACCATAGGGGTCCTCAAAGGGGCTCCATTTTCTTCCAATTGTTTCCATTCATAATAAGCCTTCAACGCCAAGATACAATCAACAATCTTCGTAATAGAACCCGACTGTGAAATTTCTTTCTCTAACTGAGAAGCTTGGAAAGTGGGCAACTTCATCTCTTTAATAGCAGCAAGAAAATTATTAATATTCTCAAAATATTGATAGGCAGATAAAGAGGAATGATTTGCAACGATCTTGGACACTGCTCCCGGTTTAACCTTGTGGAGAAGATTACATAAAATGATTCCATTTTTCAAACAAAGACGAAGCTCCTCCTCCGATGGCTCACATGGTATATCCAAATTAGATCCAACCATGCTCTGTAGCCATATTGCAGCTTCAAACCTTCTAGTGGTTGCTTCCTCAACTTTTAGTGAAGCCAATAGACCATCACAGAGGTTCTTACGATTTAGATCCGCTGCCTTCTCCCCTGCTGGGAGTGGAATATGGTTCAAGAAACATCTTTTTTTCTCACTTTCACTCAATAAATATCAACAGAAAACCACAACAAGACAATGGGAATTCGATATGCGTATCCCGCCAGAGAATTTGAGAATTCGAAAAAACTTGCGTTGCATTTGACCCTAGGAGGCTCAAATAGCAAGACTTATATATATATATATATATTTCCGTGGAAGATATGGCCGACGAGCCTCTCATGTTTGAATAACCATACATATAGTATGGATTCTTGTGTTTGAATATCCATACTGATTCTATTGCCGTCGTTGGCCGACGAACCGTCTTACTCGATTTCTTTGAGCCTTTCTCCTTGTCTGCTTCAGAGGCCCTCGACCATTTAAGCAGGCTACAGATTTACATAAGCAGGCTACAGATTTACATTCTAATTGAACGAGTTCCAATTTGTTTTTCTGTTAGATTCCAGGTCCAGTCGCAGTTCGTGTTAGAGGTCCACTTGTAGTTGCAGTTCGCGTTAGAGGTCCACTTCCATTTCCAGCTATCCCTCTCGGGGTATGATACGCCATCCTAACCAGCAGTTATCGCTCACGGGGTAGTAGGGTTTGGGGATGGAATTGACAGCCTTTTCAATACATGGAGTCATTAATCCCTTCTCTCTTGGCCGCCATGTGTAAGCTTTGTGATACTAGCTGATCTATGTGCACTGCTACAATCGCAACCTTTATCTGATAGCCTAAACCGAGCCATCTAAACTTGGGTTTAGAGCTCAGTTTATATTTAAAAAAAATAATTTTACTTTTCACTCCGACAGGATTTTCACTGCGACCACCCTTTTTTTTACTTTGACCAAATTTGGAAGCTTCGACCTTCGACCAAGTTTGGGAGATTTGACACAAATCAATAGCTGCGACCAAGTTGGTAGCTTCGGCACAAATTTGGTAGCTTCGACCTTCGACCAGGTTGGGAGCTTCGACCAAGTTTGTGCAGAATATGTTTCTTAGTCTAAAGACTCAAGAAATTTATAAATGTTTTTACCTGTGAGTAAGATGAAGTAAACTACCCACTTTTACAAATCCAAATAACTTATCAAATAGATATGCTCGAATATTTAGGAGGATTTGAGTAGACCAAAGTGCCGTAAAACTTGAATTTTCACGCAGTGAGAATTTTATGGGTTCTTGTTCTTTTACTTATCAGTAATTGTAAAAGATATTTACAGAAGTAAATCTGGAAATATGTGCGGCCAAATAATCATGAATTCAACCACAAACTATTTCATATATTAACTATGCGGAATTACGAAGTAATACAAACTTGTCTGTTACAAACTCGTTGATCTACAGAGCTTCAGCTCTTCGACTAAATCACATGCACATAAGCTTGAGCTTCGACTTCACTTTCACACCTTGAGTCCTCTGCTGGTTTGTGTAACTGTATATCTGTATCTGTATATCTCTCTCTATTGATTTACAATGTGCATCTTCTATTTATAGGCAATCTGAAAATTGCTTCAGCATAGGCCGACTTACTTGTCGACTTAATTTCCATTAAACACTGCAATAACTATCTAACTAACAACTTAGCTTTTGAAATAAATTCGATTGACTTACGTAGCCTACTTGTGGACTTTTCCTTCCTGTCAGAATGACAGACAAGATCTTGGCTTATATGGACTCTGATAGAGTCGGTTGGAAGCCAAGTAGAGATCTGCGATTAATTACATTTTTCCAACACTCCCCCTTAATTATAAGCAGATGGAGTTTTTAAAACAAAATTTACAAATTGTTTCAGAGCTTAGACATGCTCTGTTTATGACAGAGTTCACTGTGGAGAACTTGTCATTCGAAGATAACTGCGCAGATACTGGAATGTGTCCTTTGCCAATGGCTTTGTGAAGATGTCGGCAAGTTGGTCTTCAGACCTGCAAAATTCCAAACAAATTTCCTTGTCGTTTACCAACTCTCTTATAAAATGAAACCTTGTGTCAATGTGCTTGGTTCTCTTGTGAAACACATGATTCTTTGATAATGCTATGGCTGAATTGTTGTCACAGAAGATTGTTGTCAGTTCTTGATGGTTCTATGACAAGTCTTTTAAGACTCTTCTCATCCAGACAGCTTGACATGCAGCACTTGTTGCTGTGACATACTCTTCTTCAGCTGAAGATAGAGTTACTATGGACTGTTTCTTTGAAGCCCATGAAACAACACCTGTACCAAAAATGAAATGCGTATCCAGATGTGATTTTCCTGTCATCTATGCTGCCTCCATTGTCACTGTCAGTGTAACCAATGAGTTTAAAATTTTCTGAGGTTGAGTACATAATACCAAGGTCTTTTGTGCCACTTACATACCTCAGAATTCTTTTACCTGCTTGCCAATGTGAGTCTTTTGGTGACTCCATGAACCTTGAGATCAGACTTACACCATACATAATGTCTGGTCTTGTTGCTATCAAATACATAAGGCTGCCAACAAGCCTCTTGAACACCGTAGGATCTACCGTGGATCCTTCATCATCCTTGCTCAATTTTAAACCTGTTATCACTGGTGTTGGGGCTGACTTGCAGTTAGACATGTTAAAAATTTTTATAACTTCACTTGCATACTTAGACTTTGATATAAAGATACCACTTTCAGACTGCTAAACTTCAATGCCCAGAAAAAATTTCATAAGCCCCAGATCAGTCATTTCAAATTCACTTTCCATGACTGTTTTAAAATCTGCTATGCCATAATCACCAGTAAATATTAAATCATCTACATACAGGCAGACAATTAACATCTTACCTTTCTCATCGACTTTGGTATACAAAGTTGATTCACTTTCACTTCTGTGAAATCCATTTTCAATGAGATAGGAATCAATCCGATTGTACCAAGCTCTAGGAGCTTGCTTCAAACCATATAATGCCTTTTTCAGCCTGTACACTTTGTTCTCTTGACCTGGAACTTCATACCCTTGTGGTTGTTCCACATATACTTCCTCTTCTAGGTAGCCATTTAAGAATGCTGACTTGACATCCATCTGATGAACATGCCATTTGTTTTGTGCAGCAATGGCCAAAACTGTTCTGACTGTATCCATGCATGCAACAGATGCAAACGTTTCATTAAAGTCGATGCCGGGTTGCTGTGTGAACCCTCTTGCTGCCATTCTTTCCTTGTGCTTTTGCACATTCCCATCAGCATCTTGTTTTTTCTTATAAACCCATTTGACACTGATTACATCCTTATCTTTTGGTACATCGACCAGTTCCCATGTCTGGTTTTTCTCAATGCATTCTATTTCTTCATCCATGGCTTGTGCCCATACTTCTTCTTCAACAGCTTCTTCAAATGTTAGTGGATCATATATAGGAGAAAATAATGCAAACAAAGAGAATGAATTAGGTGTACCAGCTTCATATATCTCTCGCAGACTTCTTCTCTTCATTGGTTCTGTCGATGTTGACCTCGACGAAATGCTTGATGGAGTCTGCTGTTCTCTTGGTGTACTTGTCGGTGTAGCTTGAGCTGCTACTTGTGTCGATGGTCCTTGTGCTGAACCATGTCTTGGTGTCATGGGAGTCGACGGTGCTGCGACCGGTTGACTTACATGTGGTATTTGAACCACTTCCTCTTCCATATCATCATTCTCAATGTTTGACACAATCTTGACATTTGTGTCGACGGTTCCATCCCATGATTCATTCTCGACAAATTGAACATCTCGACTAATTATCACTTTCTTTGTGACAGGGTCATACAACTTGTATGCTTTTGTGTCTTCTGAATAGCCGACAAAAATACATTTCTGTCCCTTCTTGTCTAGCTTCCTTCTCAGCTCATCTGGGATATGAGCATATGCGACACAACCAAAAAATTTTAAATGTGAGACACTATGATTCATACCTGTCCATGCTTCTTGGGGAACTTTGTTCTTCACACTCTTTGTCGGACATAGGTTCATAATGTATACAGCAGTTGCGACTGCTTCACCCCAATACTCGTTTGGAAAATGCTTGGCTGACAACATGCTGCGCGCCATCTCCATGATGGTTCTGTTCTTTCTTTCGGAAATACCGTTATGTTGAGTTGTATATCGTGCAGTGAATTGTTTCTATATGCCATGGGTCTTGAAAAAATTCAGAAATTCATTTGAAACATATTCACCTCCTCTGTCGGTCCTTAAAATCTTGATGCGGTGTCCACTCTGGTTCTCCACGAGTGCCTTGAACTGCTGGAAATAACCAAATGCATCAGATTTGTGTTTCAAGAAATATACCCATGTCTTTCTTGAGTAGTCATCAATAAATGTTAGAAAGTACTTGCAGTCACCAATGGATGATGTCTGCATTGGACCACAAATGTCAGAGTGCACTATTTCAAGTGGTGTGCGTGCTCTATAGGACTTTCCGACTGGAAATGTCTCTCTGTGCTGCTTACCAAAAATGCAGCCTTCACAAACCCTCTTAGGTCTGTCAATCAATGGTAATCCCTTCACCATATTTTTTGTGTGAAGTAGCTTCAGCCCACCAAAATTCAGATGTCCAAATCTGAAATGCCACAACCAGGATTCATCCTGAACTTCTGTCTGAAATGCAGCTTGCAAATCAGCGCTGCAATTTTCTCTCTTGTCGAGGAGCTCGACTGTTTCTTCACTTTCTGCCTTAAATGCAGCTCCTGTTTTTGTCTTCCCTTTTATGTTGGGAACTATCCTCAATGGAAACAAGCGGTTGCTTGTCATTGGCACTTTTTCTATCAGCTGGTCGCTTGGACATTTGTCTTTGATCGCATAGTGTTCATCTTCCATGTAGACTCTATAGCCCTTTTGTAACAACTGTCCAATGCTTAATAGATTATGTTTCAGACCTTCGACATGATAGATATCAGGTATATACTTACTCTCCCCTTGTTTGGTTAGAATATCTACTGTGCCTTTTCTTAAGACAGTAACTTGGGCATTGTTTCCAAGTGTAACATCAGTTTTAATTGAAGTATCTAGACTGGAAATAGATTTAAATTACCAGTCATATGGTTGCTGCATCCTGAGTCTAAGTACCATATGTCATGTGGACTTTCTTGAACAGCATTGCATTCAAGTGGAGATGTTGATGCAATTAACATTACACCTGTCGAAGTGTTGGTGCTAGTTGACTGACTTGGGCTTTGTCTTCCTTGATCATATCGTTTCTTCCTGCATTCATATGCATAATGACCAAACTTCTTACAGTAATGACATTGAATTTTTGATTTATCAAACCTCTGGCCACTTGGCTGACTTGGGTTTTGATGATCTCCTCTTCCATCGACATTTGCAGGACTTCTTCCTTGTCCTCCTCTTGAAGAACTTCTTCCTTTGCCTCTGAAGTTGTTTCTCCCCCTGCCTCTACCACGGCTTATGGATGACTGTGCTGCAAATGCACCTTCCAATGATGTCTATGTTCTGCTGATTCTGTGTTCCTGATTGATGAGTGAAGCTTGCAACTCATCAATGCTGAATGTCGCCATGTTTGTGTGTTCCTCTAAGGTTACAACCAAACTTTCAAATCTTGGGGGAAGACTTCTGAGAATTTTTTCAACAACCCTTTGGTCTGATACGGGTTCTCCATGAGATTTCAGTTGGTTTATCAACCCAACAACTATGGTGTAGAATGTGTCTACATTCTCTGAATCTTTCATGCACAAAGATTCAAAATCTTTTCTCAGAATCTGCAGCTTGGATGTCTTTACCTTATTCAAACCTTGATAGGCAGTCTCCAATGTATCCCATGCTTCCTTGGCATTAATTGCTGCTGCTATTCTTGGGAGTATGCTCTCATGCATAGCTTGATGTATGAAAAATAGAGCTTTTCCATCTCTCTTCCTCTGTTCTCTCAAGGCATCTTTCTGAGCCTGTGTGAGATTGTTATATGCTGTCATGTCTGCTGGTTCTACATAACCATGCTGGACTATCTCCCAGACATCTTGTCCTCTGAATAAAGCCTTCATTGTTAAAGACCAATATTCATAATTCTTTCCTGTAAAGCTTGGAGGTTGTAATGAACCAGAAGTGGAAGCCATTTTAATTTTTTTAATTAACTTTCCTTAGAAAATTAATTTCCACTTTTTAAGACAAGATTTCTTTCCTAAAATCTTGCGCTGGTATAAACCTCACTCTGATATAACCTCGCTCTGATATAACCTCGCTCTGATACCAGATAGCCTAAACCGAGCCGTCTAAACTTGGGTTTAGAGCTCAGTTTATATTTAAAAAAAATAATTTTACTTTTCATTCCGACAGGATTTTCACTGCGACCACCCTTTTTTTTACTTTGAGCAAATTTGGAAGCTTCGACCTTCAACCAAGTTTGGGAGCTTCGACACAAATCAATAGCTGCGACCAAGTTGGTAGCTTCGACCAAGTTGGTAGCTTCGGCACAAATTTGGTAGCTTTGACCTTCGACCAGGTTGGGAGCTTCGACCAAGTTTGTGCAGAATATGTTTCTTAGTCTAAAGACTCAAGTAATTTATAAATGTTTTTACCTGTGAGTAAGATGAAGTAAACTACCCACTTTTACAAATCCAAATAACTTATTAAATACATATGCCCGAATATTTAGGAGGATTTGAGTAGACCAAAGTGCCGTAAAACTTGAACTTTCACGCAGTGAGATTTTTATGGGTTCTTGTTCTTTTACTTATCAGTAATTGTAAAAGATATTTACAGAAGTAAATCTGGAAATATGTGCGGCCAAATAATCATGAATTCAACCACAAACTATTTCATATATTAACTATGCGGAATTACAAAGTAATACAAACTTGTCTGTTACAAACTCGTTGATCTACAGAGCTTCAGCTCTTCGACTAAATCACATGCACAGAAGCTTGAGCTTCGACTTCACTTTCACACCTTGAGTCCTCTGCTGGTTTGTGTAACTGTATATCTGTATCTGTATATCTCTCTCTATTGATTTACAATGTGCATCTTCTATTTATAGGCAATCTGAAAATTGCTTCAGCATAGGCCGACTTACTTGCCAACTTACTTTCCATTAAACACTGCAATAACTATCTAACTAACAACTTAGCTTCTGAAATAAATTCGATTGACTTACGTAGCCTACTTGTGGACTTTTCCTTCCTGTCAGAATGACAGACAAGATCTTGGCTTATAGGGACTCTGATAGAGTCGGTTGGAAGCCAAGTAGAGATCTGCGAGTAATTACATTTTTCCAACATTATCTCATTATTGGAACGATATCTGATCTTAATATTAGAACAACATATACTCATCGTTGCAGCAGCCGCGACCACATCTTTGCTGGGTTTGTGCGGTAGAGGACTCCACATTTTCTCTGCTGCCATGATTTTGGGTGTGTATACGTGAACAAAATAGCTTGCTGCATATATATTTCCAGCTGCGCATGAACAAAATCTAGGACTTTCCATCTACGTATGAGCAGAAGAGCAACATTTTTGGGCATTATATGGCATACCTAGGGTTATGGCGTTCATGTTTAACATTGGAAATTTATGGGTTATGGTCCACGGACATTATACAGTGCTCATGGGCATTGTAAAGAAAGAAGGTTATAATCGCGGTCATAACAATCAATAAGGTGGCATCCGTGAGAGCACTTTTTAGATAGATGTATCAACCATATACAATTTGCGTAACTAACTCTAAGATGCTGATCTCTAGCCCCGGGTGCACGGATACTCTGCTAAACACGAAGCACTTGCTGCATGCAGGAACAGTCACATAGCAACATTCTGGAGTTCTTGATGGACCGTCACACCGGGATCCACAGTTGCCTAACGCTTGCATTGGGTATACACCTTTTATTGTCCAGATCTGTGTTTAACCCAATAAATTCAGTCTGTATGAGATTGCTCTAGGTCATTGTTACCATTCTCTGTTGACATTTTAATAATTTTGATCCTTTGTATTAACCCTAGACACACCCTCCTTTTTATTAGGGTATGTGTCCTATTTGGCCAGCATTCTAATCGCCCAGTGGCCTTGCCTTCTATAGCTCACGCTTGTCATGAATCCTAGTAGCAGACACTCCCATGCATGATTCCTCGGATCTCCTTAACTGCAGAATTTCAAATTCCAGATTGGGTGTAGCTTTAAATATTTCGTTATAAATGTATATGAAGTATTTCTTAATAATAATTACTGTGAAGGGGTTTTCACAATGAAATAACCTATCTCAAAATATTCCTTGTCTCCATGGCCATTAACATCCCGGCATGTGTTGCCTGGTGATTGGCGAGTTTAGGTAGAACACACCATGGTTAAAATTTCTGGTTGTTACATCCGTGGGACCGAAGAAGGCGGCATGGAGTTGATCGGTTAAGTACACATTCTGAAAACATGCACGCTTTATTCCGTTTGTTCGTATTCTTTCCGTGTAACTTCTTTTTGATCGCTCTGCCTCTAAATTTGGTGGAGATTAAAGAACCCGGGAGAAAATGCAGGCTATTGCAGGAAGCACGCCCATGGTTAATTTTCTGCAGAGGCAGCACAATTTTTCATTCCTATGAGAGAGTGTAAATCATAAATTGTCAATTCCGTTTCATTTCCTGTTAAAATTTCCTGCGACTGATTTTTTATCTATAGTGAATTTGTAAGAGGTGGTAGTACTACACAGTATTTGTTAGTTGGAGAAATGTTTTATCATGCATTTCACAAACTGCAAAGGAGTTTCGAGAGGTGAGATTAGTTTTCAAAATTATAATTTTTGTTTTTAATGGAGACCGTTTTTTGTTTGCATGTTAATAACCGACACGCACTCGTCGGTTATTCAACGTCTGCCCGACGACGTACGACGAAGTTGCTAAAGCTCCAACAACCAAGCCCGTCGAATGTTCGATGCCCTAACGTGGGAATTTCGACGACATATTCATTGAGCCTTCCATAGCTCCGAAAACAAAGCCTGTCGGATGGCCGTCGAATTTTCGACGACCTGAGGTGGGAATTTCGATGACATTTTCATGTAGAACTCGTCGGATGTGCAACTATGGCGAGTAGAATTTTCGACGACTAAACGCCAAAAATTTGACGGCTTAATAATAATTTTTTGCGATAGAACTAGCTGACATTCGACGATGAAGTAGTCGGATCTTCGACGGGTACTGGAATGCAGTCGAATATCCGATGTTATTCCAGCGATGATTAAAAAAAGTGGACTTGTCAAATAACCGACACGGTGTTGTTGAAACTAGGTATTGTATTTCTAGTTTCAAAGAAAGACATCATTATTTTGCTTGATTCAAATGCTAGGTTCATATTCCAAGGGAATTACATTTATTTTGATTTAAAGCGGAATATAAATATTTTTCTAGTTTAAATAAGAGATTTATTTAAGAAAACAAAGTAGGAATTTGCACGGTTTCTGATAGATTTGTTGCGCAACTATTTTTTCCGATTGTACGACTATACTTACATATTGTAATCTTGATTGTATGGACTGTAGATAATTTGTATTGCATCTCCAATTTTTTGGGGTGTTTTATCTGTTGTCTTTGACGCCTCTGAAAGTGCCTCTATAATTTTTATTTTTGGGTTGAATTTATGGATATTTGGGCAAATATGGCTTCCTTACACCAACTGGGTGATGATGTAGCACTTTACTACTTTGTTTCTGGCTGCTCGGTTGCATTTGGTACTTGTTTTAACATCCCTTGTGGGCTCCTCCTTCCACATAGTTTGCATTCGGTGTGGTTGTGGTGAATTGGCATATGCATTTGATAACTCGACATGCTCTTTGTGATGAATGTACAAGCATTATCAATGGGCATGGAGTCAAAGGCTGAGTATCGATAATAATTATCAATGACTGGTAGTGGAATCATTTAGAAATGGTGGCAGATACGAGAATTATAGTCCACTAACACAAAGCATTAGCTAGAATGAATCTTGTGTTAACTTCAGAGGAATGGGTGAAAACATTTGAATATGGATGAAATCAAAGCTTCCTATCAGAGGATGAATTGTGAATCATATATTTTCATTCAATACAACATATATAAATGGAAAACTTAGAAAGAAAACATTTACAAAGGAAAACACAGACCCAGAAATATTGGCACATGAATCTCTTCTTTGAAAAACTTTGTACTTCTACATTGATAGTTTTATTTAGCTCAGACAAACATTTCACTACAAATATTGTTTCTTTTTCTCAAGCTCTCAATCCCACGTACATTGCCAAACATGAAGAATATATACAAAATGTTCTTCGTAATGAACCCCAACTGTGTATTAGCAAAAAAACTAGTTTTTTCTCACAAATGCCGAAATTTATGGAATTATGTTGCCTCCTAATCGTCGATAATACTTTATCTAACTCTCTAGAAGTTGAAATGGAATCCTTCATACAATTCTTACAAGGTTTCCTCATTCTTTCGATGGAATTATTCACAAGCATTTCAAATTTTGACAGAGTCAATTGAATATCTACATGTTTTGCACGAGAGGCATATGCTGTGATAAGACAGATTAATATCTGCTATGATAAGGAAGGTTAATATTAGTTTACTCAGTACCTTCTCGCAACCTCTACACTACAAGCCTATCTTTGATAAATCAATGCCTTTTATCCCAAAAAAGTATCACCATATGTATCCTTTACCTTGAACACGCCATTTGACTTATAACTAGATTGCATGGCTTTGGTGGCTCTATGGGAATTGGTGGAATAGAAAATGGGCGTGGGTATATAGCCTCAATTTCTGGTTCACACTGTACTTTAACTTCTAAACTTTCATCTCCAGCAACCACTTGTCATGAAGAATTCATGACAAACTTTTGGGGACAACATTGAGTGGTACAAGGAACAATGGAGTCTTCATGTATATTCTGCTTTACATAGTTGTCTCAAAATCCCAACAGTTGATTACCTTCAATCAATAACTATATGCATGCCACAACTAAGACTGGTTTTCACTGTAAATGGTCTTAGTCAGTTAGACGAAACTAAAATAGGGCATGTTCAGCAAAAAAACAATGTCTCCGGTCACAAATTGTATTTAACCATATAAGAATTATTTATATATAATTAAAAATCTTACAACAAGTTACCATATAAACATTATATATATAGTAGAATAACATACAATATTTTTTTTTAGAGAAATGAGTTTAAAAGGATAACTCATCTTTTTTAAGCAAAATAAGAATCCAATCCAAAAATCCACTCTACAGAAATCCAATCCAAAAATGATGTGTTTCAATCTGTGTCCCATTTTTAACTCATAAATTTCTAAATTTCTACGCCTCATTTTTTAAGCATAATAAAAATTACACTCAACACAACTCTAGTGTCCAATCCAATCCAAAAATGATTTGCACTCGCTAAATGTTTAAGCTCATTTCCGAGACTACTCAAAGGGTTTCCATTTGGTTTGCCTTCCGCCATCTCATTATTCTACCCATAATCTACCAATTTACCATCATGAGAAACCATCTCATAGTTACAGTTACCATTTTGTAACTCAACTTTGCTTATTACAGATTCTTGAGAAACTAGTGTGTGGAGTTCCTTATACGGAGATGGTTTCATTTTCATATTCAGTAACTGCTTTACTTCTGCTTCTTTCCTTTCCAACGCATTTAGTCTGTCTACCTATTCTTTAAGCCCACGAACTTCCCTCCTTTCTTTATTCAAAGGAGCAACACCAACTTCAACAGAGGCCAATCTTTCAGTAGATTTAAGTATTGTTTCTGCATATGAATGAGGTTCAGGACTTACCTTCCCCTTTGAGGAATCCATTTTTCTAACTGATGGGTTTGTTATTTCAACACACAGAGTTGAGTGTTGAAGGAGATTTAGTGTTTTTCTTGGCACCATAACCATAGGGGTCCTCAAAGGGGCTCCATTTCCTTCACATTGTTTCCACTCATAATAAGCCGTCAACACCAAGATACAATCTACAATCTTTGTAATAGATCCCGGCTGCAAAATTTCTTGCTCTAACTGAGAAGCTTGGAAAGTGGGCAACTTCATCTCTTTAATAGCAGCAAGAAAATTATTAATATTCTGAAAATATTGATAGGCAGATAAAGAGGAATGATTTGCAACGATCGTGGACACTGCTCCTGGTTGAACCTTGTTGAGAAGATTACATAAACTGATTCCATTTCTCAAACAAAGACGAAGCTCCTCCTCCGATGGCTCACATGGTATATCCAAATTAGATCCAACCATGCTCTGTAGCCATGTTGCAGCTTTAAACCTTCTATTCGCTGCTTCCTCAACTTTCAGTGAAGCCAGTAGACCATCACAGAGGTTCTTACGATTCAATCTGCTGCCTTCTCCCCTGCTGGGAGTGGAATATGGTTCAAGAAACATCTTTTTTTCTCACTTTCACTCAATAAATATCAACAGAAAACCACAACAAGACAATGGGAATTCAATATGCATATTCGGCCAGAGAATTTGAGGATTCGAAAAAACTTGCATTGCCTTTGACCCTAATTCTCAAAAACTTGCGTTGCGTTTGACCCTACGACGCTCAAATAGCAAGACTTATATATATATATATTTTCGTGAGAGATCTGGGCGATGAGCCTCTCTTGTGTTTGAATATCCATACATATAGTATCGATTCTATTGCAGTCGTTGGCCGATGAACCGTCTTACTCGATTTCTTTGAGCCTTTCTCCTTGTCTGCTTCAGAGGCCCTCGACCATTCAACACCACTTCCTTCTTAAAGAGATGTTCTTCTGACTTATTTACTGAGCTCTTAAATGTATTAAATGTCAGGTTGCATCATTTTTCATATTCTTCTAACTTAGTTACTTAGCTATTAAATGTCAGGTTGTTTTCCTTTAAATGTTAGGTTGTTTTATTTTCATATAATTACGCAAAATAACAAATTCAATCCTACTTTGAATTGGTAGTGGATGATATTTATGACTCATTTCATCTCACTCTCACACACGGTTATAGAATATACGATTATAGAATACACAATTACTATGTCTAAATGATAGAGTACACAATTACTATTTCTAAATGTATTGGAGTATTGCGTCATTATTAATAACCAAGTCACTATTGCAATGTTTTGGATGATGAAATAAATCTATAGAGAATATAATAAGTGTGGATAAATATTTAATGAATTTATCTTATACTAAGAAAAGTAATTAAAGAAATTAAAGAATATTTTTAGAAGTATTTGAATTTTATGAGTTGTGAGAAGGATAATTATTTCTGTAACTTGGTTAAGTGAAAATAAAATTTTCACATGAACTTGAATTCTTAGAAGAAAATGTTCATTTCAAAGGGTGCAAAAATCTAAGAACTTAAGTTAATCATTTGTTTTACCATTCTGTCAAACTTCATATATTTATGTCGATAGGCGTATATATCCCATATTTTGGGATTTGGACTTGATAGAGTGGATCATCAAGATTCACGATGACTTGACAAGTGTAGAGTATGGATCATTTTTATCTTCATCTGATTTTGTCGTTAGGATGGGTTATTCTTTAATTAATTACTTAACAAATGCGCGTTTGGTTAAATGGCATGTCAGTTTTGTAAAGTTTGTGTGGCCATTATGCGGTAGTGATCCCACGCCTTTGCCATCCACATGTCAAACCAGCTCGCACTGATCAACAAGTTGTTGCATAACAACTTCTTTATTTCGGCCTACGTAGATGCCTGCACAGATTTACATTCTAACTGAACGAGTTCCAATTTGTGTTTCTGTTAGATTCCAGTTGCAGTTGCAGTTCGAGTTAGAGGTCCAGTTGCAGTTCGTGTGGTCCAGTTGCAGTTGCAGTTCGTGTTAGAGGTCCAGTTGCAGTTGCACTTGCAGTTCGCGTTAGAGGTCCACTTCCATTTCCAGTTATCCCTCTCGGGGTATGATACGCCATCCCGACCAGCAGTTATCCCTCACGGGGTAGCAGGGTTTGGGGATGGAATTGACATCCTTTTCAATACATCGAATCATTAATCCCTTCTCTCTTGGCCGCCGTGTGTAAGCTTTGTGATACTAGCTGATCTATGTGCACTGCTACAATTGCAGCCTTTATCTCATTATTGGAATGATATCTGATCTTAATATTAGAGCAACATATACTCGTCGTTGCAGCAGCCGCGACCACATCTTTGCTGGGTCTGTGCGGTAGAGGACTCCACATTTTCTCTGCCGCCATGATTTTGGGCATGTATACGTGAACAAAATAGCTTGCTGCATATATATTTCCAGCTGCGCATGAACAGAATCTAGCACTTTCCAGCTACATAAGAGCATAAAAGCAACATTTTTGGGCGTTATATGGGTGTTATGGCGTTCATGTTTAACATTGGAAATTTATGGGTTATGTTCCATGGACATTATACAGTGCTCATGGGCATTGTAAAGAAAGAAGGTTATAATCGCAGTCATAACAATCAATAAGGTGGCATTCCTAAGAACGCTTTTTAGATAGATGCATCAACCCTATACAATTTGCGCAACTAACTCTTACACGCTGACCTCTAGCTCCTGGTGCATGGATACTCTGCTAAACATGAAGAACTTGCTGCATGCAGGCACAGTCACATAGCAACGTTCTCGAGTTCTTAATGGATGTCACACTGGGATCCACAATTGCCTATCGCTTGCATTGGGTGTACACCTTTTATGGTCCAGCTCTGCATCAAAACCTAGATCTGCATTTAACCCAATAAATTCAGTCTGTATGAGATTTCTCTAGGTCATTATTACCATTCTCTATTGACATTTTAATAATTTTGATGCTTTGTATTAACCCTAGACGCGGCCTCCTTGTTATTAGGGCATGTGTCATTCAAAGCTCGCCGAATCTGAGATCTCACAGCCACATGGCTGATCCAAAGTTGCATTGAAGAGTCCATTTTCCCACGGATCTCAGGTGCTACCGGTGCACATCAGGCTTGGAATCTGCTTGCATCGGCTTACAAGGGAACCCATCACATTAAAATGGTAAGACCGCAAACCCTATGCCTTCAATTTGAAAGTTTGAAGATGAAAGAGTCAGAATCTATGGATTAATTCAAGACTAGTGTCTCAGGTCTTGTGACCCAATTCCAAACCTATGGTGAACCGCTAGAACAAAATATCGTTGTTCAAAATATTCTTTAGTGTCTCACCAAGAAATTTGCTATGGTAGTGACTGCCATAGAAGAAGCAAAAGATCTGTCTAAGTTCACCCTAGAAGAATTGACTGGATCTCTTCTATCTCATGAAGTGCGAGTCACTCAAGAAGAAGAATTGTTGACCAATGCATTCAACACCCAGGATTCCCTCCACAGAGGTCGAGGCAGAGGAGGACGAGGTAGAGGAAGAAGAGGCCGATGGTCTCGATCTACAGAAGACAGAACCAGTCACAATCATGAACACTCAGAGCATTCAGAACACTCTCACAACCCTCAAGGTCAGAGGGGAAGAGGCAAGAGATGGAACAATAAGTCCAATGTTCAGTGTAACTACTGTAAAAGTATGGGCACTATGAACGAGAATTCAGAAAGAAGCAAGCAGACCAGAACAACAGCAGAGCCAATGCCTCCAAAGAAGAAGAAGGCTCGTAAGAGGTGATGTTTCTGTCTTATCAAGCAACTGAAGAACACCGCAACTCAGATCTATGGCTACTAGATAGCGGTTGCAACAATCACATTACAGGTAACAAGTCATTATTCTCTAGTCTAGATTCCTCTGTTGTCACGAATATCAAGCTAGGAGATGACTCTCTCATTCCAGCAAAAGGAAAAGGTATTGTTCCTGTACTTGGTAATCAAAATGAAAAAATGTCCATTCATGAGGTGTTTTATGTACCTCATTTGACTGTAAATTTGATCAGTATAGGTCATTTGCTTCAGAAAAAGTATGATGTTAGGTTTCATGATACATACTGTGCTATCTATGATAAACCTCCCAGTAAGAGACTCATAGCCAAAGTTGAAATGAACAAGAATAGAATATTTCCTCTTAGTCTTAGGAGTGCCAACCTTCTACATCATGTAGCTCATACAGTTTCCAGTCAAGATGAATCTTGGTTATGGCATTGTAGATTCGGTCATCCTCCCTTCAAGAGTCTCAGTCTCCTGCACAAACAGTCATTGGTGAAAGGATTACCGGTTATTCATAAACAATCCAGCACCTATGAGGATTGTATCACTGGTAAACATCATAGGGACAGTTTTCCCACTTCTACATCTCGAGCCAAAGAGTAACTTGAGTTAGTTCATACAGACCTCTGTGGACCCATGCAAACCCAATCCATAGGAGGGAGTTTTTATTTTTTGACCTTTATTGATGATTTTAGCAGAAAAACATGGATTTATTTTCTGAGGCACAAATGAGAGACCTTCTCCAAGTTTAAGGAGTTCAAGGCTCTCACTAAGAAGCAGTCTGGAAAGTCCATTAAAATGATCAGGTCAGATGGTGGAGGTGAGCATGATTCACATGAGTTTTCAGACTTTTGTAAGCAGCATGGCATCCAGAGACAGTTCACCACTAGATAAACTCCACAGCATAATGGATTTGCTGAATGAAAGAACCGGACCATCATGAACATGGCCCGTAGCATGCAGTCACACAAGAAGCTGTCAAATGAGTATTGGGCTGAAGCTTTTGGATGTTCAGTCTACTTGCTCAACAGATCACCCATAGTAACTGTCCAAGACAAGATTCTGGAAGAAGCATGGAGTGGCACTAAGACTAGTGTCTCACATCTTAGAATCTTTGGTTTTGTTGCCTTTGTGCATATACCTGATGAAATCAGAAGAAAGTTAGACAAGAAAAGCGAGCGCTGCATTTTCCCTGGTTATAGTGAACATCAAAAGGCATTCAAGCTATATAATCCTATCACCAAGCAGCTTGTGGTGAGCAGAGACGTAAAGTTCATTGAAGACAAATGCTGGAATGATCCTTCAGACATACAACATGAATATCACTCATATCAGCCAGATCTACCTATCAGACTTCCAAGATGGGAAGTACAGCAGTAAGACGATGCAACAGATGGTCCACCACAGAATCAGAAAACCAAGAGCTTGAGAGAGTTATATGAACAAACTTTGATTCTAGACGAGCAACTTCAATTTGCTCTCTTCTCCTGTCAACCCACATATTTTAATGAAGTAGTGAAGGATGCACAATGGGTAAAAGCCATGAATGAAGAGATTGATGCAATAGAGAAAAATCAGACTTGGGATCTTGTTGACATCCCTGCAAAGAAAACCAGTATTGGAGTCAAATGGGTCTATAAGACCAAATTGAATGAAAAAGGAGAACTTGAAAAGAAAAAGGCAAGGTTGGTTGCCAAAGGTTATGCACAGAAGTATGGTATAGATTATGATGAAACCTTTGCTCCTATAGTAAGGATGGATACCATCAGACCTGTACTTTCCATTGCAGCACAAAATCAATGGCCTGTGTATCAAAAGGATGTGAAATATGCCTTTCTTAATGGCATTCTTGAAGAATAAGTTTATGTAGACCAGCCACTTGGTTATATTGTCAAGGGTCATGAAGACAAAGTGTAAAGGCTAAAAAAGGCCTTGTATGGTCTAAAACAAGCTCCACGAGCTTGGTACATAAGGATTGATTCCTATCTCATCAACAATGGTTTCAACAGAAGCAACAATGAGCCCACTCTGTATGTCAAAACAGAGCAAGGTACATATGTCTTTATGTTGATGACATGACTTACACTGGTAATTTGATGCTTGAAGATTTCAGGACAGTCATGAAAAAAGAATTTGAAATGACTGATCTAGGACTGATGAAGTACTTCCTTGGCCTGGAAGTTACTCAAACTGATAAAGGTATTTTTATCTGCCGGCATAAGTATGCTATTGATATTTTGCAAAGATTCAGAATGGATAAATGTAAACGAGCAGAAACCCCTATAGCTCTTGGCACCAAGTTAACCAAGAATGGTGATGAACTAGCAGTAAACAATACACTCCATAAACAAATGGTAGGCAGTTTAATGTATTTGACTGCAACTAAACCTAGTTTGATGTATGCTGTTAGTCTTATATCCAGATTTATGGAGACTCCCAAAGAATCTCATCGGAATGTTGGAAAAGAATACTGAGATATGTTGCATGCACACTTGGATATGGCCTCTAGTACACTCATACACCACACAGTACTCTTACAGGGTACACTGACAGTGATTTTGCAGGTAGTATTGATGATAGGAAAAGCACATCTGGTTATGCTTTCCATTTGGGTACAAATACGATCTCTTGGGCATCTCAGAAACAGCCCATTGTGAGCATGTCTTCTGCAGAAGCAGAATATGTAGCAGCCACCACACCAACTTGCCATGCAGCTTGGCTAAGAAGACTGCTGAAAGATATGGGACACACTCCGAAAGATCCCACTTCTATTTTATGTGATAATAACTCTGCAATACAGTTGTCTAAACATAATGTATTTCATAGAAAAAACAAACACATTGACACTCGCTATCACTTCATTCGTGAGTTAGTCAATGAAAAACAAATTTCTTTACTATTTTGTGGCTCTAAGGAGCAGTTAGCTGACATGTTCACCAAACCATTGGGAACATCTGCATTTGTATATCAGGGAGAGCACTTAGGCATAGATAGTGCTGATGATGTACTGCCAGTTGAGATTAAGGGGGTGTGTTGAAGAGAGTAATCTCACCCGTAGTTGAGTTAGCGAGTTAGGTAACCCATGGTATTTACCTACCTGTGGTATTCACCCATAGTATTTTTGCTTTCTACTTCTTATTTAAACAGCTATGAATAATGAGAAGGAATTCATCTGCCCGTACTGTTTTTGTTGCTCCATTCTTTTCTTTAACAATTAGGACACTGCTTAACTTTTATTTATACCTTGCTTATTCATGTATGTGTTCAGGTTGATGGCACTGAACCCGTTCGCATATATTTATACATTGAGGGTTACTGAGCATGCTGTTAAACAATAACCAGTGTAAGGAACGCATATTCTTTTAGTTCCTTTGCATTATATATATCACCCATTTATGGTTATATATATAGGGTTATATAGATATTATATTTATCATTCAAAAAATATTAACAAATAATTATTCCATTTCTAAACTTTAAAATAATTAAACAATAAGTTATATTAAAAATTAAAAAACCATAAATCTCAATAAAATTGAAGAACCAAACAATTTTTCTTTAAAATTAAAGAGTTTCACAATTTTTATTTATATAAATAAGTAAATTCATTCAAAATAATAATAAAACATATTTATATTGAATTCAGTTAATATTCTTTAAAATCATTTTAGTAAAAATATTAATCTATTTAAAATTATTTTAGTGAAAATATCTATTTACCAAAAAAACCTTTGCTTTATAGTTATCTAAAACAAGTCATAAAATAATTAAACTTATGTTCATGATTCTAAGCAATGATATAGTTCTCAAAATTTGTGTCTTTTGGCTGTAAGAATTAATTTCCTATTTCGAGTTTTGATTGAATTGCGGAAGTGACTCCTTGACTTAGAAAATAGGTTTTCCGCAATTTCATGCTTTCTCTGTTTCATTTTTCCATTTGGAAAACAATGCTCATGATGGGCTTCGCTAATGCTCTTCTTCCACGGGAACTTCTCTAATTAATCTCTGCATTCATCTGCTTTTGTATATTTCTTGGGTTTTGCTCAGTATACTCTTCTCTAGACCTTGCAGTTTTCCCTTGCTACGAATTCGGATTATCATGGATCCCAAAAGGAATTGGCAGTGGAATTGTAGCCGAAACGTGATCTATTCTAATGGATTCCAAAACTGGTTGTTGTGGCTGGGCCGCAGGTACTGCAAAGGGGACTAGTAGAAACGGTTTCAAAGATGTTATGATTTTGAAAGATTCCTTGTTGCTCGCCCCAATTAAAACCTTCCACCTATTATTAAAAATCTACTATGCCAAACAAATACCCATCTGGAATCACAGTTCAAGAACAATCTTGGACCTTCACATGAACATCGTTTTTCGCCAGGTTTGGATTTCTATCTCCAGCAGAAATCAAGAGATGGTTGGAAGATGAGGCTATGATTCCAACAATGCATATCATTGCTCATCTCAGTGCCCCTGAAGTGTTTCATAGACTAATATAGATAGTGGATAGTCATTCTCTATCATTCAAAAGTGTCATCAATGATGGTATTAGATCTCTCGGAGAAAGGCATGATACAAGTAAAATATATGGAGTATTCAACGGGTCTGCTTTTCTCACCCATATTGAAGCCTGTATTGGGGAGATGATTGAGCCAAATCCCAAGGATATATGGCCCTTCATTCATCTTTTCGAAAAAATGCAAAATCAAACTTCGAATCGATGGAGGTTCCTTCTAAGGCTCTTAGAGAAGCCATAGACGAGATCCTAGAGATTGCTGAAAATAATGACCTGTGCCAACAGTTCTCAAGGCTCGTAGAATATCCAAATAAAATTAAAAGACTGCAACAACTTTCAAAGTCTGAAGGGAAATGCCAAGTAGGTAACGCTCGACTTGTTGAGATAAAAGTTATCATGGTGAAAATATTTGCAGTAAATTGCTTGTTTTGTATAGGAGTAGTCTAACGGGTCGACGATTTCTCCCGGCGTTAGACTACTCCGTCTACCCACGTCATCTTAAACTCCTCCCTACGTCCGGAGTCCGGCACATCAGCCAAGGCTCAAACCGCGGCCTTTTGGCAGTATGAGCCGCAGACCGCGCTGTTGTGCCAGTGGAGAACTGGCTGGACGGAGTGACGGAGTGATCAAAAGGAAGCACCATTCCATCCCAATGCCCATCAACCATTGCCTGCTTGATGGTGGCGAACATTGAACAGATCAACGATCAATCATCCTCCGGCATACCAATTCCTTCCGAGTGCTTGTATTTACAGGCATTTCTCTCCATTAGATGATGGCATTTCTCTAGTCCATCCGAGAACACATGATCACCTGAAAACGGTGAATTTATCCAACACTTGATATCCATCCTCTGCTTCTTCATTGCCTAGAAAGTTGCATCCCTAAAACCCAGAGCTTCTTGATTACTTTGATGATCATGCAAGTGATTCACAGCTACAAATTTTTATTTATATTCTTCACATCTTGATTCTTTTCTCTTTCAACTTTGCTGCTACTTTCACATACAGTTCTAAATAAATTCCAGCCATAATTTCATAGACAGTGCTACCTCTAAATATAATATGATACATGAAAATGCTATGATAGTACATTAACCGATTTGCATATATTCCATAGTTTTATTTGAAGCTTGCTACAAGAACTATCGATATAAGAACATCCTGGGATTTGATTATACCGAAGTCTGGTCGAAGTTCGATCTTCGTTGAATTCTAAGACAAGATGGTAATTTGTAGGATGGCTATATATGGTTGAGAGAAAGAGTCCAAACTCCTATAATGTCTATTCACAATATAGATTCCTATTTTATTGAACTTCAAAACTTATAAACAAATCAAAGCAGCAGAGGGG
>LPNX011127230.1:1258-15235 GCA_001517045.1 Pseudotsuga menziesii | reverse complement strand
AGGACAAAATTCCTTAGTATGGAAGCTTCTAATATGATTCCAATTCCCTCATTGGAATGTCCTTTGTTAGTGAAGATTCCCCCATGATGAGATCAATATTTATTGCTGAGTGAGACCTAAGAAAAAATCCCTCATGGGTAGCACCGCCCCTCATATTGTGTGAGAGTTACAATTGTGATTTTGATCACAAAGATTGAGCTTGCCATGATAAACCCTTCATTATAAGAAACAACCATGGTAATAGTAACATAAGAGAGGGTTCCAAGGTATTAAAGAAAACGAGTAAAGAAGAAATACCATGGAATAATTTTTAATTGAAGGGACAAGGAGCATGAAATCTGTCACTACCAAAGTAAGCAACTAAGTATCAATCTTCAGGTAGGGTCCTTGTAATGAATTTTTGGCTTAGGATCAAATTTATCACCGCTACCTATACGTATATTTATATATATTAACTCTAGGACAAACCCTCTTCAAAGGTTGTGGGTTGAACAGATTCATTTGTGGGTTGAACAGATTCATAAGGTGACCAATGAAATTACCAATGGTGCAGAAATGCATTCCAACAAATCCTAGAACTACATGGGTAACTGAGGAACTCTATCCATTGTAAGAAATAAAGTTAGGTATCTTTGATAACAAAGAAATTTTATATCCTTAGGGGAATAAAATGAGGGTATTCAAACACATCCACGAGGGTATTCAACCACATCCATGGACGTAAGGAACCACTTCCTAGAAATGAATTTCTTCCTTAAAGAAAACTAGAAATTCCTTTTTAGTTTTGCTTGTGTATAGTTTTTCAACTTGAGAAATGAATTTATTGGGTCTCCTTAACCTAAGTTACACATTGAAAAAAATACCCATTAGTGTATGCCATTTCTAATTATCACACATAAAAGTCTATTCATGATATTGAATATTAATAGGAAATTTCTTAAGCATATTTTCATTACCTCCTTGAAAACCTTTTTATAAATGAACTATCCATCTTTCTTTGGAAAATCCTTACCACATTCTCCCAATTTTAGTTGTATCTCCTTCATGCAAGCTAAATATTCCTCAATTCTTTCAAAGGAACAAGGTTCCAAAGAGATCAAATATTTCTCTAACCGCATTGCTTGACTTTCATTAACCTTGTTGAACAATAAATTAAACTTATACGAAACAACATGAGAACATTTGATCCCAATTATGTGAAAGAAAGTATTTCTCGAAATGTAGGTCATGATGGCCACAATAACCTCATCCTTCGTTTTCGTTGATGACAAACTTAGACTGGTCATCCTTAGGATCTAGAATAGTGACCTTCATATATTTCCACAACCTCTTTTTCTTTAAAAACGTCGCTATATATGGTTCCAACATTGCATACTATGCCCATTCAAAAGCATGGGTTCTATATTGAAATTCATCCTTTTGATTAAATAGATCATATCAAAGTTCAAGAAGAGGTAAAGTTTAAAAAAATATTCAACCCGCAATCGATCAACCTACTTTTGACTCAACATGATTCATAGACAACAAGGCTAGACAAAAACCAACAACTCTAATACCATGTTGGGGGGCCTCTTCATATGAACCATATAACAAAAAAGAAAATAGCAAAAGGGAACAATATTCCAAGAATAAAGGTGGTGTTTTAGGACGCTGTTACAGTACTTCAGCACAATCCATTATGATCAGAACATCGCAATTCATTATTTAACATGAACACAAATCAATATCAATAATATAATTACAACCCATAGGGTCATTCATTTATAGTCTCCATATCTGTGAAAATCCCTCGTCCACAAATAATGGTCATTGGTTCTAACTATTTCAACCAAATATATAACATCTCATATTTTAATCAGTTGTTGTAGTTGATCTGAACATACCCTCATCGACCATTTAGTCAAGCCTTTGAATCTCCCATTTAATCTGCCAGTCAACTGCTTTGCTAGTGAACTCTTTCCTATTGACTGACTGTCTCAAGAATATCCGGGAGTGTGATGAACCTGCATAACATTGGGTTCCAACATGTTTATGCATTGACGAATTTAATAAACATTGCACCCCCAAGACAATGTACCAAAAAATTAAAGAGGGTCCTTCCCTTCCCAACTATCCAACCATCAAATATCAATCTCCATCTAGTGGCCTCACATAACTTCCTTTGATCCCTCAATATAGTGTTGATATCATCCTTTTCAACTTTAATTATCTATCCTTGCAACTCCTCGTAGGCACATGCCTTATACCATGGGACAAAAATAGAAACAAATTCAAACATAAACTAGAAGAAATGATTGTTATTTTTAATTCTCAAAGGTATTTCACTCTAAAAGAGACACTTTTGCACTACCTTGTTTTCTTCTTACTTCTCCTTCCTTTTAATCATTGACTAGTTGGAAGGTTGTGCCCCATCTATGGATATTAGAACAAACAAAAGTGAGTACCTCATGGAAGGTGAACCCATGGAATAGCACTCACTTCCCTTAGTCCCATATATTCCTATGGTTCTTAAGGATCTAGATACTAGAATAACATAAATTTCAAGTTTGTGAGCCATTGCCTCTTCATTTTATCCTTTTGTTATAATATAAACCTCATCTAGATTATAGAATTAGGCCTATTAATAAAGTCACTCGATGACTTTATGTACGTGTTTATGGTTTCTTTGTGTTTAGTCTTCATAACATGGTATCATAACCACTAATATTATATATGTGTTTATGGTTTCTTTGTGTTTAGTCTTCATAACATGGTATCATGTCTTAGCGAGGAAGTTGATGCAAAACAACAGAAAGGCCTAGACGTGACCAAGTTCAATGGCTAACCAAAACTCTTTGTTCCATACACATCAAGAAATTGGAGAGTTTACGAACAAGTCGAATTTAGGTATTGTATTTCTAGTTTCAAAGAATGACATCATTCTTTTGCTTGATTCAAATGCTAGATTCATATTTCAAGGGAATTAGATTTTATTTTGAGTTAAAGCGGAATATAAATATTTTTCTAGTTTAAATAAGAGATTTAAGAAAACAAAGTAGGAATTTGCAGGGTTTCCGATAGATTTGTTGCGCAACTATTTTTTCCAATTGTATGCCTATACTCACATATTGTAAGATTGTATGGACTGTACATAATTTATATCACATATACAATTTTTTTGGGGTGTTTTATCTATTGTCTTTGACGCCTCGGAAAGTGTCTCTATAATTTTTATTTTTAGGTTGAATTTATGGAGATTTGGGCAAATATGGCTTCCTTACACCACCTGGGTGATAGATGTAGCACTTGACTACTTTGTTTCTAGCTGCTCGGTTGCATTTGGTACTTGTTTTAACATCCCTTGTGGGCTCCTCCTTCCACATAGTTTGCATTCGGTGTGGTTGTGGTGAATTGGCATATGCATTTGATAACCTGGCATGCTCTTTGTGATGAATGTAAAAGAGTTATCAATGGGCATCGAGTCAAAGGCTAAGTATCGATAAGAATTATCAATGACTGGTAGTGGAATCATTTAGGAATGGTGGTAGATATGAGAATTACAGTCTACTAACACAAAGCATTAGATAGAATGAATTTTGTCTAACTTTAGAGGAATGGGTGAAAACATTTTAATATGGATGAAATCAAAGCTTCCTATCACAGGATGAATTGTGAATCATATATTTTCATTCAAGACAACATATATAAATGGAAAACTTAGAAACAAAACATTATGGATGAAATGAAAGCTTCCTATGAGAGGATGAATCGTGAATCATATATTTTCATTCAAGACAACATATATAAATGGAAAACTTAGAAAGAAAACATTTACAAAGGAAAACACACACCGAGAAATATTGGCACATGAATCTCTTCTTTGAAAAACTTTGTACTTCTACATTGATAATTTTTTCCAGCTCAGACAAACATTTTACTACAAATATTGTTTCTTTTTGTCAAACTCTGAACCCCTACATTGCCAAACATGAATAATATATACAAAATGTTCTTAACGAACCCTAACTGTGTATTAGCAAAAAACTAGTTTTTCTCACAAATACCTAAATTTATGGAATTATGTTGCCTCCTTATCATCCACAATACTTTATCTAACTCTATAGAAGTTGCAATGGACCGGGTTCTCCTTGGATCATCCAGATTTCCAATGTTATCTCCTGCGGAGGAGAGTATCTGTCGAGCCCAAGTTGGGAGAAGATTTTGTACTTCAGGTTCTGATTCAGAATCTGATGTTTACTGTACACTTATATTAGAAATCAAAGGATCCAAATCAGGGTCATCACCCCCAATTACATCATCCAAATATTCAGTAGAATAGGAAGGAAATTCAACAGTTTTCTCCTTCACTAGTTCTACCTCTTGAAGAGGCTCATCGAACTTGACACTCCTTTCAATGATGATCTGATTTGTTTTGATATCCAGTAGCTTGAAACCTTTTGATTCATTAGGATATCCAATAAATAGATATTCTATGCTTTGCGGTTGCAAATCCCTCCTTTTATCAAGTGGAATTCGGGCCCATGCAGTGGACCCAAACACCCACAGATTTGACACATCCGGCTTGTGTCTGAAGTATGCTTCAAAAGGGGTATTCCCTTTAATGGATGAGTGTGGCACTCTATTCTGAATATGTGATGCAGCATGGATGGCTTCAGCCCACAAATTTGCAGCCAACTTCTTTGATTCCAACATATAGGTGGTCATCTCCTTGAGAGACTGATTCTTTCTCTCCGTTACACCATTCTACTGGGGAGTGTAGGGGACTGCATGCTGGATTTGAATACCACTTTGGGAACATATATGTAGTAAATAATTAATAACATACTCCCCGCCATTATCATATATCAATATCTTTATCTTTTGGCAAGGTGCATTCTCAATCAAGGCCTCCAATTCAGTGAATTTTTCCAAGACTTTCGACTTCTTTTTGATAAAAAAAGACCCATGTGTATCTGGAAAAGTCATCAATGAAAGTAAGAACGTACCTTGATCCATTCATAGATGTGATAGGAATGGGACCATTGATATCATAATGTATCAGTCCCAAGATGCATGATGCTCGTCTTTCCTTCCCCCGATCGAACTTATGCTCAGGGTGCTTTCCAACAACACAACCCTTGCAAATTCCAGGGGTGGCTTTGATGACCGCGAGGCCTTCAACCATAGAAATCTTCTGTAATTGCTGTAATTGAAGTTTAGATGGTAAAACCTCTCATGTCACAGTCTACTAACTTCATTTCCATGAGTCAACAATGCGGTGGGCTTTGCATCCGCCACAAAATGGGAGAACTCGTAGGCTTTTGCATGATGGTTTGCAAGGCCTTTTGCTACAAGTTTTCCTGATGCAAGTTCTGTGATATCTACATCATATGGGATAAAGGAGACTCTCTTGGGTTCCCATATGTGTCATTTGATAAAGAATTAGGAGGTTTGATGCAAGAGATGGTACATATAGAACATTGGAAAAATAACCATGCTCAAGATCTACAGTACCTTGACCTTAAGATATGATTGTGGATTCATATCCCATGTAGATGGGAATGGATTTGCCGGTCTCCAAAGATGAGAAGGAGTCTCTTTCAGCCATCATGTGGTTCGAAGCTCCAGAATATATCAAGAGTTCTTTGGACTTTGAAGTGCTTGCCATGAGGGCATGACCTCTTTCATGCTGTGGTTCCCGATCTTGTTGATCTCTCCTCCGAAAGCTTTCTAGAAGATTGATGTGATTTTTCTCAAGAAGAGAAGTAGCTTCATCAAGTTTATTTTTCATGCAGGCATGTTCAAGATGGAATCCCTTCCCATAGTATGAACACTTGAATTTTTCCTTTCCATTATGCCATTTTCCTTTGTTCTTTTTTGAGCCGGAAGGATCTTCATGCTGCTGGTTTTCAACTTTAGGATTAGGAGCTTCGAATTTGGTTTTTGGGTTCTTCTGTTGCTTTCCTTTACCCTTCAGATCTTTGGGCCCTAAGACATAGAGGGCTTGATCATGGGAAGACCTAATGATCCCCATCTCGACAAGCTTATCATGTTAACTTATTAGGGACTCAATGAAGGCATTGAGTGAAGGCATCTTCCATCCAAAGGTTGTGAGCTTCCTCGCACAGAATGTAGAGACAAGCACCAAATAATCAGCTCCAAGTTTGGAGAGTACGACAAAGATGATCTGATCATCCTCCTTCTCCACCTTACATTGCTTCAATAGTAAGACAATGTGCTTGAAATTTGAGAAAAAATCATTCAAGGTCTCAAAATTGGAAGGTTGGAGAGACATCAACTCATTTTCAAGCTAGAATACTCTCAAATCATCCTGCTTTCCATACAGGGTTTCCAATTTGTCCCAAATTTCCTTTGGAGTATTCAATCTCGAGAGATGGAAAAGAAGATCCTGAGAAACAGAGAGGCACAAGAATCCGAATGCTTCATCTTTCTTGTTCAAGAATCTATCTTTGTCTGTCACAGAAGCAGTCTCTTCTTCAGTGTCCATAGTGACCCTATAGATTCCTCTGGCACGTATCTGGCTCTCCATGTCTCCTTTCCATGAATGGAAATTGAACGGAGTCAAGAGTTCTACGGAAGAAGCCATATGAAACTGTTAGAGCGAATGCTTTTCACCCGTTAAAACATGCAAATCACAATAAAAGGGGCACCATAAGGTTGAACAACCTGCACATTTTAGGCTTTCATCACACCCAACATAATTGATCAAGCAAGCTTGACCAAAAATTCCTTAACTTGGGGTATTAAGTGATAAGCCTCTGCTTCTGGTGCAGTGCTGGATTTTTGAGCTTTTGCTCAATTTTTCATGCAATATCTGTCAAAAATCTTGTTTTTGAGAGATTTGAGCTTCATCCCACCGTGAGCTGTGATACCATATTAATTTGTCATAGTGGTCTAGGAATTGAAAACACATTCTCACAAAGAATACAAACAAATATGCATAAAATTGGTAAAATGGTGCTGCAATGGAAGTAGCAGCTTTGTGTAATCAATGAATAATGAATAATACAATACAATGATCATGCAAGGTGCATGACCGCCAAGACATTTCAAATTCCCAAGGAGGTCATTCGAATTGAATGAATGGGTGTAGCTTAATTGACTGTAAGCCACAGTAAACACACTAGTTAACCAATTGATCAAGTGCCGATTGAGTCAACTGAGTCCTAAATGAAGTCGGAGTGCAATGAATGACTGAGTCTAACTGAAAGTAGCTCTGATACATGTCACTTCATGCTAACCAACAAGTGGTAGCGCATCAATAACTCCAATGAACCCTGATGAGGTTAACTGAAGTCAAACTGGTCATCAAAAGTGGTTGTAGGTGCCCATGTTAGCTCCAGTTCATAAATAATCATTAAAAATAATTAAATAATTAATGGAGGTGCCTTCACCACTTAACTTAACTGATTGTAACCATCAGTTATCAATTAGGTGCATTTATGACACTCAGATCACTCCCAGAGTGCTCCAGTTGGCCTCCCCAAATGAAGGGGAAGGATTAGTTGGCCTCCTTGACTAAAGGTAGGAATGGGTGTGCTCATGCTAATGTCATACAGTGCTCCTCTGATGTCAATTAAGTCAATAAAACTTAGGATAGTGGTTTAACAAGGCCAAACTGACCAAATTAAGTGTGCATGGTGGGTAAATGTCTCCAATAGCGACATGACTAGATTCTTAGCAGAAAATAGAGATCCCTACCCACATCCACTCATGCTTCCATTATGATGACCAGTCATCTCTGTATCAATATTCATCTTCATCACCCTATATAAACACCACCTTCCTAGGCCAATCAACATGCATAAGATGAATAAGTAATTAGAGACAATTCTCGAAGGGTTATTCTGCTAAGAGATTCTGAGAATTCTGAAAGAGTTGAAATGGTGATATGCTTTGAGAAGCTTGTCAGTCTCAGGGTGTTGATGGTTGGTGAGCTTGATTCCATGCTCATTTGTCGCCCTGGTTTTTCATACTAGGAAAGCATCAACCATCAGGGCCTGGATGTGAAGCACTTTGAATGTTTCCGGATAGATGTACCTCTGGCTGCGCGGTGCCTGGGTTTTCCTATCCCAGTAGTGTCTCCGCAAAAACCATCGAAGAAATCATGACTTCTAAAGTCCTGGTATTCGTTCTCCCATTGCATCTTCCACATAGACTTGGGGACCCCAGTGGATTTTTCTTGGCCCTATTTCTATTATTTATTTCTCAGCTTTTCTCCTAACAGTCCTGACAAACTTGGCGATTGACATCTTTTCCATGGCATCCTCCAACTACAGAGTTAAATTCAAACCATTAAGAAGCAAAACCCTGAACATGAATTTGTTCTCCTCAGGTTCAGGATTGGGTTTCTTCTTAGGAAGCACTCCAAGGTAGCCCTCATTGCTGCTTCTTTTCCTCCTGGTAGAAGATTCTTCCATCTTGGACATAAGAAATGGAAAACTGCAGAGGGAATATTGTATTCTTCTATCGCAAGGCTTTCCTACACTTAGAATTTGCAAGAATTGATGCATGCAACAGGATTTCATTAGTTTATACAGAGACCGCTATGGCTCGGGTCGATGTCTCACTAATTACTCCAAGAAATTATGCATGTACAACTCAAGACAAGCTCTGGATGCAAAAATGGCTAAGTAGCCTTAGAAAGATGTCCGCCCTAAATTATGGGTTAGAGTAAATGCCCGCAGCACATGGGGGTCTTGTAGATTTGTCTTCGGCCTACTTGACCATGTCTTCAGATTGTCTTGGAAGTGGATGAAGAAAAAGTTATGGACCTGCCAAAAGGGTGTTTTAGGGAGATTAGTCCAAATTCAGAAATTTGTCTAAGTATGGAATTGGTGTTAAATTTGCCCAAGTGGCCTTAAGGAAATGCCCACTGTTATCCCTAAAGTTGGACCTAGACTACGGGATCCAAGCTTAAGGAAATCTTAAGTCTGACAAAGACTAAATCAAAATGAAAACGAATCAAAAGATAGACTAGTATAAAACTTAAGGCTAGTATACCTTTACAGTACTATAAGCCCTAGGCTTATATCATGGGTTTGTACAGCTTTCAGGAATAAAATCACAATATAACATATATATATACAGCTGGTGTATGTCACAGACCATTAAATATAAATATTCACAAGAAAGAGCAGAGTGTATAACAGGTTGGTAAGACAGTGAGGGCTGGAAAGAAAATCATAAAATACAGATAACATAAACATTCAAAACAGCATTTCATACAAAGGATTCTATGATCCTGATATATAAAGTGTAACTGTAACTCTTTATAAATAATAAAGATAACTATTTCCTTGAATAAGAATTATAATCATGGATTATGAATGACCATAGATATAAAAGAATTATCAAGGAAAACAGCTTATAATGCACAGCAACAAAACATCATCATATCTCATTCAAAGCTAGAACCTGTGAAGCTGCAAAGATATTATGCTATACATAATGGTTCATAATACATCCAGCATCATCCCCAAAACTGCCAACCTCCTTTTACTATCTCAATAGATGTTTTTATATCAAAAAATATTCTATCTAAGACTAACTATAGATCCTACAAGTTAGGATCGACCCCCTACAAAATGGGACATCAAATCCCCTTCAAAATGACTTTACATACATGTGTCTTATAGCTGTCATCATTATATCAAAAATAAAACAACATTAAAATAACTACAAACTTCTAGATGCTTCGGCTAGAGTAGAAAAATCATTTAGAACCTGGGAACGCCTTTGAAGTCGAGCCAATTCCTTGTCCTTGTCATTTTCCTTCACCTGGGCCTTGACATGTTCAAGCTGCTTCTTCATAGCTTGCTTTTCCTTAAGTATATTCCTGGAAACCATCAAAAGCTTTTGAAAAGATGCTTCTTTTTCCTCCATATCTTCTCTTAGCCTCTTATTTGCCACCAATAGTTTTTCATTAATATCCTGTAAATATTTGGTTTTCTCTTTATAAGTCTGAAGGGATCTTTGACACTGACTGAGTTCTGAAGTCACATCTACATCTTCTTCTTGCATATCATCCTTTTCTTCAGGCAGACTTTGTAGTTTTGAACCCTCCTTAAGTTTATTGTGTTCACCTGTACAAAATCTTTCAGGTATTGAACCTTCTACTCCCTGTATATCAATGAATTCTTCCACATTTTCAGAATGTTTATCTTCCATTGTATTTATTGTATCTTCACTGAATTCATCTTCTATAATCATCACTTCTTTTTCCTGTTTTATTCCTTCTTCATCTTTCTGTAATCTTTTCCTGAGTCTGGTCCTGGGTTTATCTGCCTGAAACAACTGTTTACAAACTACTTTTTTGGATGCAATACCTTTAACAATATCAAATAATTTTTCAGAATCTTCCTGAATACAAGGTGTTTCAGGATTCACAGGCTCGTTAATCACATGTGCTGCTTTATCATTTTCATTCTGGTTGGTTTCTGCAGAGTTTGTTTGATGAGCCCCATCAATCATCTTTTTTCCTTTCTCCTTAGGGTTTTCATTAAAACCAAGTTCTGTTAAGAAAGACTTCCATTACCTTCCCTCTTTTTTCAACTGGGTTAACACCAACAGCTTAATCAATCCTTGATGATAGATTGATCTCACTGTGTGTGATGGATGCTTCTGTACCTTTAAGGATATCTTTTGAAGACTCTTAAACAGGTAGAAAGGAAGATTTATCTTTATGACCCCATGAATATGTAACAAAAGCTTTAAATGACATTTTAGTACCCGGTCATACCTTCCGTCGCAGGTGATGTAACTCTGCACCACTTCTAAAGGAACTCTCCAAGCTGGCTTTACCCTGTTAGCATGCACGCCATTCTTCCAATCCAGTTTTTCATCTCCCGGAATTAGAAATTCACTGAAGTCCTCTTTGCACTCTTTTTGCTTAAACCATCTTTCGCCCTCTGCTGGCACATTAATTGCTTCAGAAATAGAATTTTCATTCACTCTTACAGTCAAATTTTGCAATTGAACTCTACCCTCATAGAAATAGAATTTTCATTCACTCTTACAGTCAAAGTTTGCAATTGAACTCTACCCTCATCATAGTTTTCAATAAAGGCCATGGTTACTTGAAAATGATACCCCTGTAGCCTATCACAAAATTTAAACCATCTTGATTTCTGAATCAATTTTGCAGATCTTGGAAATTGCTTAATCCATTGAGTATCAATAGGCTCCAGTCTGCATATAAACCCGCTTGTTCTTTTCTTTTCAACCAGTTCAGGCTCATCCTCTTCAATTTCTCTTGCCATCTTGAAACCCTAGGACGAGATCAATCTGTCGTGTGCAGGGAAATGAAATTTTGTCTTTCAACGAACATAAACAGCTTACTATATAAGGTTCTGTAAACAAAACCTAAACTCTGAATCTTGTAAGCACTCTTACAGTCCTTTCAATACTGTAAGCACTCTTACTGAAGCACTTTCAATACTGTAAGCACTCAGTCATAAACCCTCCTTGCAAACTCTTTATGAAACCTTGAACAGGGTATTAGAAATAGAGTACTCTATACTATTACAGTATGCTGAAACAGTAAAATATTGAAACTGGAAATGTAGGTCAATATACAGATAACCCTGTAATTATGCACTTTAAACTTTTGCAATGCGAACCTGGTTTTCTGAACCTTCAAATGATACTGATTTTGCTATGAAAACCCTGCAAATAAAACAAAACCCTCAAACTGAATGTTCTACACAGGGGCTTATACCACTTTGCATATTCCTTTCGCTGTAGATGAAACCAATGCTGCTGTAAAATCGTAACCCTACAAACTGAACCCAGTGCTAATGTAAAATCTTAACCCTGAACTCTGCAAATTCTGAGGTTCGAACCTGAGCCAAAAATATCCCAAAACACTCTATAGAACCACCTGCAAAGGTGAATGAAAGCCAGCGCTCTTGTACCTCTATCAACAGCCAAATGGAAACATGAATGGAGGAAAAATACGTGTATAGCTATTTTTTCCACGATAGCTCCTCGGCATTTATTGCAGGAACGGACATATTGGTGAAATGACAACAATTGTACCCATTTATGCCTCCATATTAAAACATCATTTTATGGTATAAATCATTAAAACCATAATAATAACGAAGGCTCATGCTCTCAGCATATAACATTATAATCAAAGATTATATTAACCAAAATTTCATATCATAAACCATGACTCTTTCCACAATCATACCATATATCTGTTAAATCATTAAAACACCATCTGCTGCAAGCTCTCAATAAGCTGCCAGTTTGGGAATTTCGCTATCAGTTTGTAAATTTTACCATGCAAGGCATAAATCTTTACACATACACAAATTTATTATTTGCTGAATGGAATTTTGATGATTTAAGGTATCTACAGGAATTCTAAAGACTAATAAACAATCATACCAATCAAAACAATGTGAAAACTAAAATAAGAAAAACCAATGCAAAATCAAATTTCAAAAAATAAACACTAGGAACAACCCTAGAGATAACATCTGGCTCCGTCTGGGGACAAAGTTTCTTTTAGAGACTTTGAGAACTTGCTGACCAGTACCTTATCCATTGGGTTGGAGTCTTATTTTGCAATAGCATGATATATACAATGATTATGTACAGTGATACTTTGTCTTTCATTCTGTATAAAAAGGTTTTAGGAAACGTCCATTGACTGGACCCATTATCTCTTCACCTCTCATATTTTGCAGAACAAAGGTATTATTTCCCAGGATTTTCATAATTAAAAAAGGTCCTATCCATAAATTATCAAATTTTCCGTGTTTGCCTTTTTCATCTTTTCTGGCATCCCATCTGAGCACCAGATAACCCACTGTAAACAAATCCTTTTTAACCTTTTTATCAAAACTGTCTTTCATTCTTTTCTGATGTTTCTCAGCTATATCTCTGATAGCTTCTCTTTCTTGCTGCAACTGCACAATTTGAAACATTCTCCTCCTAATAACATCTGGCTCTTCTTCAATTTCCTGTACAAACTTCATGACTGGATTAATTAAATGGACAGGAAAAATAGCATCAGTTCCATAAACTAATTGAAAAGGGGATGTTCCAGTTGATTTTTTAATGGTTACCCTATCAGCCCATAGAGCAAACTTCAGCTTGCTGTCCCAACTTCGTTTATTTTCAAACAACATTTTCTTGATGCTACTTACAATGTTTTTGTTGCTGGATTCTACCAATCCATTTCCTTGTGGATAATATGGTGTGGATTGCTTAAGACTAATGCTATTTTCCTGACAAAACTCTACCATCTTTTTTTATTTGAAGGCAGGGGCATTGTCAGTAAGCAATTTTCTAGGACATCCAAACCTACTCAAAATGTTCTCTTGGATGAAAGTAATTATTACCTGCTCTGTTTCTCTCCTCGTTGGAATTGCTTCTGCCCATTTTGTGAAAAAATCGGTAGCAGTCAAAATCCATTTTTGTTTTCCACTAGACGGAGGATGAATTTCACCAATAAAGTCAAGTCCCCACTGCTGAAATGGACCATCCACAGAAATAGGCTTTAATGGTAAAGATTGAAGCTTTTGCTTACCAGCAAATTTCTGACATTCAATACATGATCTAACTTGCTGAAATACATCTAAAAACAGGGTAGGCCAGTAATAGCCTGCTCTCAAGATTTTGAAGGCAGTTTCTTTCCAATATTTGTGTCCCCCACACATTCCACTATGCATCTCTGCAATAACAGAATCAATTTCATATTTCTCCAAGCATTTCAACAGTATACCTCCTGGGTCTTTCTAATACAATATCTGACCTCTCAGGACATATTTCATTGCTTTGAGTTTCAAAGACCTGCATTCACTTCTGTTTAATTCTAGAGGGCACTGCAAATATAGAAGAAAATAAACCACATCCTTATACCAATCAGATTCAGTATACCTGTTATAAATCTGCTCCTTGCTGTACTCTGTGCTCATACTTTGTGCTGACTGTTCTGCCATGATATGAATATTCAACACCTGA
>LPNX011127204.1:0-10167 GCA_001517045.1 Pseudotsuga menziesii | reverse complement strand
TGCAAGCCTTATGTGCCAAAGTTTATTTTTCTCTACTATGTCATGGACCATAGCTTGTTTTGGATGGCCCTTCAGCTTATATAAACCTCCTTCTTGTTCTCTAATCACTATTGCATCATCAATAGTCTTTCCTCTTGGCCACATGATGACTTGGCCATCTACAAATGAAACCCTCATACCTTTTGCATCCAATGCTGATATGGATAGAAGATTCTTCTTCAATCCTGGTACAAATAAGACATCTTTCATTTCTATAGATTTTTTAGAGTCTAGCTTGTAGGAGGATTCACCACTACATTTTATGGGATATTGGTAGTCATCCCCAAGCTTCACCTTATGGAGTGAGTTATGTTCGGATAGTTTCTCAAAGGATTCCTTGAAACCTGTCATGTGCTTGGAAGCCCCACTGTCAATAAGCCAATCTTTGCTTCCATGTGTAATAGTTCCCATGAGAGCAGAGATTGGAACATATTCATCTTCACTTTCTTTTTTTACTCTCTTCCTGGGAGGATAATCATCCTCGACAGTGTGAGCATGATGTCTTATTTTGGAGTTCTTCTTCTTATTGGATCCATTCTTATTCTTGGGACAGTTTTTTTTAACAAAGTGTCCTATTTCATCGCATGTATAACATCTGAGTCTGGATGGATCCCTTCTCATAAATTTATTTTTCCTGATGAGAATGCTTACCTTGGTGATGATGATTTTCCCTTCTTCCTTTCTTGGAGTTTACTGTGAGAGATTGATCTTCACTTCCCATATTTTTTTCTCGAGCAGCTATCCAAGCTTCTTCTTGAGAGAATTCTTCCCACAGTCTACTGAACTTGACCAACTTCTTTCTAGCATAGATTCCTTGGATGAAAGAATCCCATGACCTAGGGAGGCCATTCAATGTTGTCATCACAATTTCTGCATTCTCCACTTCTTCATCTACAGCTTCTAGTTGTTCTTTGATCTAGGAGACCCTTGTGAAGTATGACTGGATGGTCTCCTCATTCTAGATCTTGACATTCTTCAACTGGTTCCTTAGAGTCATCTTTCAATTAATGTTCTTCCCTTCAAACAATTTGGTTAGGGCATCAAACATGGCTTTAGGTGTCTTGAGGGAGGACACCTATGGAATGAGGTGATCCTTGATAGAATTAGCAATGATCCTCTTTGCCATAACCAACTTCTTCTTATGTAAAGCCTTGTCCTCATCTCCCTCTGGAACTGGAATCTCCTCCTGGATATAGGAGTCCAACTCATTTTCTTCTAGGACCAGGGATATCCTATACTTCCAAGCTCGGAGGTTATCATCTCCCTCAAGCTTTTCATCAAGCTTGGTATAATGAGACATCTTAACTGAGAACCTCAAATGGAAATACAAAAGATTTAGATCTTACTAGGTCAAGATGTCAGATCTGGATTTGAAGCTAAAATCCTGCAGTACTGGTTTAGGAGCATATTAGGGTTTTGCTTTTCCAGATTTCTGTCCAACCAAATGCTTTGAAATTGATCCCTAACTTCTATTTTGGGGAGGAGATCAATCCAGGCCTGGGCTCACTGAAAAATTCCACTTCTATGAACAGCCCTAATTTCTGGCATTAGTGTCAGGTGCAAAACTAAAAAACCGTAGAATTGGATTCTGCTTCGACAGAAAGATGCACCCTAGGAAGGAGAGTTATTCCACCTTACTTTTGCTGAAAATCTGTAGAGAGAGATCCACAATATAGGAATCCCTAGTTCCCGCAGCTTCACAATTTCTTCTTCTCAGGTTAGCTCTGATTCCATGTTAGATTTTAAACATTAAGCTAGAATATCATTAGGATCTTCAACTAAGAGAACAACAAGCACAACAATCAAACACAAGGGACAATGAACATAATGTTTTTCCTCAGGGAAACCATAAATGGAGAAAACCCCACAACTTCCTCAAAGATAGAATCAGCACCAAAGTGAAACCCAAAAATAGTAAGGCAATCTCCTGACAGCAGTAAGCTCTTTCCTCTTGCCCCATTTTCTTTCTTGTCCTCAGCTATGCGCTACAACTGAGTGTGGATGAGATGTGTGATAAATAGAGAGGTCACCTCTCTATTTATACTAATCCCCAACATGAATATAACCCTACTAGGGTTGACCTCACTAGGAGAGTCTAATAACCCTAGTGCCCCGAAATTGCAGGGACTTTAACCCTTAGACAATAGGAGGGTTACCCACAATGACTTGACATGACTTGTTTACATTATAGATTCTCCCGATAGGAACATCGGGGCATGACATGACACCAGAAGATCCCGNTTAACCCTTAGACAATAGGAGGGTTACCCACAATGACTTGACATGACTTGTTTACATTATAGATTCTCCCGATAGGAACATCGGGGCATGACATGACACCAGAAGATCCTGAAATAAACATTGGGTTACAATACATAAAAAATACAAGTGAATACATTCCAAAGTTACAATTACATCAACAGGAGGTTCCTGAGGTTCTAGCATATCATGATATTCATATGCTTCTATTTCAAGAGAGGGTTCAACTTCTACCTTTGTAGGAGGTACATCCTCTTAAGGTACTTCTTCAAGCTGATGCCTTATAGATTTCNTGAGGTTCTAGCATATCATGATATTCATATGCTTCTATTTCAAGAGAGGGTTCAACTTCTACCTTTGTAGGAGGTACATCCTCTTAAGGTACTTCTTCAAGCTGACGCCTTATAGATTTCTTAAGAGTTTTTTCTTCATCAAATGTCACATCCCTACTAATCTCTATATGATGGAATCATGAAATGTATATCTTGAAGGCTTTGGAGACTTCACAATATCCAACAAATATTCCCTTCTTTCCAGAAGGATATGACTTGGTCCTCTTCTCTTTCAGAATATGTACATCTGCTGGAAAACCAAATATATGGAGATGCCTCACTTCAGGTTTCTTTCTTGTATACATTTATTCAGGAGTGTGGAATCTAAGAGAACTGTGAGATAATCTATTTTACACATACACAATTGTTATTTCTTCTTCATCCCATAGTCAGGTTTCTTTCTTGTATACATTTATTCAGGAGTGTGGAATCTAAGAGAACTGTGAGATAATCTATTTTACACATACACAATTGTTCTTTCTTCTTCATCCCATAGATGAATGGGAAGGTCTTGGTCATGAATCGTTGTCTTTGCTGCTTCCATAATGCTTCTATTCTTTCTTTATATGACACCATTATGTTGGGGATTGTAGGGAGTGGTTAGTTCCCTCTTTTTTCCAGCGTCTTTGCAAAATGATTCAAATTATTTTAAAGTATATTCTCCACCATTATCTGGTCTCAGTGTCTTGATTCTTCTTTCTAAATGGTTCTCTATCAAGGCTTTGTTTTCTTTGAATTTCCCGAGCACTTCACTCTTGGTCTTCAAGAAGTATATTCATGTCTTTCTTGAATATTCATAAATAAATGTGACATAATATTCATATCCACTTAAATATGTGGAGGGTATAGAACCACATACATCAGAATGAATTAATTCCAACATACCTTTAGTCTTTGTTTCACTTTTCAGAAATGGATTCTTGAAGTTTTTTCCTCTTGCACATCCTTTGCAAGTTCCTTCATGATCAATATTCAGATATGGTAAACCTGTTACCACCTTTCTAATATAGGGTAGTGCTTTGTAGTTGATGTCAGCAAGCCTTCTATGCCATAGTTCACTTGAGCTAGTGGTCTCATGGACAAAGATTGTCTTTGGATATCCCTTGAGTTTGTACAACCCTCCTTCTTCTTCACCAATGACCACAACATCTTCAAGTGTCTTTCCTTTGGTCCACATGAGTACTTTCCCATCTATAAAAAAAATTTTATATATCCTTTCTTATCTAGTATTGAGATGGAAAGTAGGTTCTTTTTCAAACCTAGTACATAAAGTACTTCCATCACCTTCATGGAGGTTCCGGAACTAAGCTTGTAGCTTGATTTACCAATTCCTTTGATGGGATATTGGTATTCATCTCCTAATGATACTTTTTGAGGAGATTTGTTGTCTTCAAGTCTTGACAGAGTTTGCTTCTTCCCTGTCATGTGCTTTGAAGAACCACTATCAATAAGCCATGTATATTCTCCAGGTGTTATAGACCCAGAGAGTGGAGAGATTAGTACATATTCTTCTACATCTTCTTATTTTTGTTGTCTCTTTCGAGGTCTTTCTTGTTCTTCTTCATCCTCATATACTAGATAGGAATGATTTATTTTGTGTTCTTCTTCATCAATGGACACTCTTTGGCAAGGTGTCCTATATTATGGCAATTGTAACATTGATATTTGGAGTAGTATTTCTTCTGATTGTTTTCTCTTTTCCTTTGAAACTTATTTGGAGGTCTATACTCCTTGTGACAATCCTTATTGAAGTTTTATTGTCTTCTTCTTTTGGTATGGGTGGATAGAGCTTGATCACATTCTTTAAGTAGAGCTTCTCTATTAGCTACTCTATCTTCTTCTTGGATGCAATTTTCCCATACAATGTCAAACTTCATACTTTCTTTTCTGGCACACAAAATATGTATGAATGAATCCCACGGTCTAGTGAGACCATTAAGAGCAGTCATAACTAGTTCATCTTCATCAAGGGAGTTTCCAATGGCAGTAAGGTGTTCCCTAAATTGGGAGACCCTTGTGAAGTAACATTGAATGGATTATCCTTTACTCATATTGGTAACCTTCAGCTGAGCTCTCAAATTCATCTTTCTGTTGATGTTCTTTCCTTCATATATTCTGGAAAGTGCATCATACATTTGCTTTGGTGTTTTCTTTGATGACACTTAAGGGATCATATCTTTCATAGAATCAGCAATGATCCTCATTTCCTTGATTAGGTCTTTCTGATGCTTATCCTTATACTTATCTTCTTTAGTCTCTACAACTTCATCCTTGATGTATTTTTCAAGATCATTCTCTCTAATAATGAAACCAATCCTATACCTCCATGCTAGGAAGTTTTCTATGCCTTCCAGCTTGTCCCCAATCTTAGTGCTTGGAGCCATCTTATCCAGGAGGTCACTAAAAATTGAAATTTATCAAAATAAAAATTTGATCTTACCAAGAGATGCGATTGATTGAGGTGAGTTGTTTGGTCTACTTGGTTTTTGCAAATCCCAAATATTCACCCTTCAAAACTTGCCTGCAAGGTTGCAGTTTCTGCAAATTTCTGGTTCTGGTTTCCTATAGTTTTCTGGTTCAGGGCCAATCTAGGGTTTGGATTTCTAAGAGATTCAACCACTTGAAAAATTCAATCTAGAGCTCAATAAATTCTCTCTAGGGAGGTGCAAATTTCTATGCAACCATATTTTCAAAATCCCAAATTTTGTAGAAACCATAATTTCTTATGGAGGGAGAGGGGAGAGAATTTCACCTTGTGAAAGTTCTTCTATTTAGGAAAGATCTGATACCATTTTAATATTTCATATGATTATATAGATATCATTATTATTTGATCTAAATTCACAAAAGTAGCATATGCAGAATCACTGAAAGAAACACAATCACAAGAGACATAGTATTTATCCTAGGAAACCATCAAGGGGAAGAAAACCCAGCAAAACTTATTTTATATAGAAGTATAAGATAAAACCCCAAAACAAGTATTCTACTCCTTGATAGTATGTATCTCTCTCTCTCTCTATCCTATGTGATACAAAAGTGTGAGTTTTTGTGTTCAAATGACGAACACAACTCCTATATTTATACTCCTTTTGTCACTTGACTTTTACCCTAACAAGTCTACCCCACTAAACTGACTGGGTCGACTTCACCTAGGAAATAATAAAACCATATTATATTATATTCATTAGGGTATTATTGACCCGACCTACAATGGAGGATTTACCTCATGAATCTATGATGACCAATTATAATAATAACATCCCGACGAAGGAATAGAACATCCCCCTTAGGGTACATCAATAATATACATTTAGAATAGCCTTTGAAGTTACAATATTTCACCACTATAGATCATCTCCTTGACTCTTGTAGACTAGCTTGTGGCCTCTAGGACTTAGCGGTTGAGAACTACAGAAGATCCAACAGAGTTAGAGGCAGGATTATTGTCACTATGCAACAATGGAACAAGACTTTTCAAAGTGTGCTTCTCAATCAATGGTGGGATCTCACCCCAGGATTTATAGTCGAAAGAAATATTCACATCATTGAAGATAAGCAAAGATTCATTGAAGCGATCTGGCATACAATCAAAGGATATCTTCAAGAAACTTTATTCTCTAATGATTGGAATAGTGCAAATTATCTAGCTACCTCTATGGAACGAGAAATTTTAGCCAACTGGAATCTCAACCAAATGTCCTTCCCCTCTATTCTCAGGGGGAATCGATTGCAAATTAACAAACCTGATAGTTGGGACCCTTTTCTAGAGGGTGTATTCAAACTCAATTTCGATGGTGTGTCAAAAGGAAATCCAGGCAACACATGATTCATAGGAGCTATCCAAAACTATGTCAAATCCACCCTCCAGGTCTACTTGGAAAATATTGGGCATGGAAACAATAATACAATGGAACTTAAGGGATTGTTGGAAGGTGTTATTATAGCAGGTAAAAGGAATTTTCTTCTGTCAATTGATGAAGGTGAATCTCAAGTAATCATATCCTTGGCTACTAAGTTTCATCAAGGCTCCCAAGTCAATAATATTTCTACAAGATAGAGATTGGAACATGGTTTCCAATGCTTGGAAGTATGCTTGGATTAGACCAAGGCCATTACATTCCTTCATGTCATACGAAAGGTGAATGCGCTATCAAACTGCTTGGCCAACATAGGGGTCATCTGCATTTGACCTCTTCTCAAGGGAGATATTGATGCTACAACTTCGACAAATGTCTCTCACAAATGCATAGGGATTGAAAACCTGAATCTCTCTCACCCGGATGCAGGTGCCCACCTTCAAACGCAACAAAAAGTCAGGCCTCAAATTGGGAGGATATGACATGGAACTTTGCATGCAATGAACTTAAGGCACAACTACAAGAGTGTGATTTCTTTAAGGAATACATAGTTCGAAGTCCCCTCATTTGATGGAGGGAAGCAGGTGTAGTACTAGAATCACTAAGGTTGGATCCATGGAAATTGAACCGAAGCTTGTGACCCTTGGGATTCTCTATTGGTAAAGATATGGGATGAGGAATCTGGCCTTCTTATTTCATGGATCTTGGNAGGTTGGATCCATGGAAATTGAACCGAAGCTTGTGACCCTTGGGATTCTCTATTGGTAAAGATATGGGATGAGGAATCTGGCCTTCTTATTTCATGGATCTTAGTCTCAGTATGGTTTGTTTGTTCTAAGATTTTTCATACATCCATATTTAACAGGTTTTTTCTCCACCGAAGAGCATTGATCTACGTTTGTACCTATCATGGTGTATTTATTTTTGTATGCTCCACACTTCTTTGGGAAAATCAATGTCTAGGAAGTGGGGCACCCCACGTAGAGGCAATAGTGGTTGTGATAGGTCTCATTGCAACCTTTTCTCGACGTCGGATGAAGGATATGAGCTTGAAGTCTCAATGTCAATCCATGTGTTGATATACGATTGGGAGGCTCACCTAGTATCAAAGCATCTAGCTTCTAGAAGTGGCGGGGATAAAATCAATCACGATTGGTTTATTAAGAATATGATGGGGATGCTCATGGATGACATGATGAGAAACTGGAGCTCAACCTAAAGCACAGTTCTTGCATCCAGGACTAAACTTATAGATTTGGATGACAAGTTCAATGGACTAGAATCTACTTTCACTTGGAAGCACCTAGCGGCTGGACAACAAAGTAATAGAACCACCAAGGTAGGAGGAGACTACACAACTAGAGGGAGATTTGTGGAGAAATGGACTAGAATCTACTTTCACTTGGAAGCACCTAGCGGCTGGACAACAAAGTAATAGAACCACCAAGGTAGGAGGAGACTACACAACTAGAGGGAGATTTGTGGAGAAAGACTCAATTCTGATTCAAGTGGCATCGACGAGTGTTCCCTTTCCTGTCCCTTCAACCACAGGTCCTCTTTTCAACAAGCAGGTTCACAACAATGAACATCCCATTCACAAATATTCTCCCCTCCCGGTTAAGTTTCCTGATTCAAATTTCGATGATGCCTTCTAGGGTGGTTTCCCCATCTTGGAAGAAGATCCCCCTCAGTAGAATATAGACTAACACCTCGCAGATGGCATCGCCACCGGTTAAGTTTCCTGATTCAAATTTCGATGATGCCTTCTAGGGTGGTTTCCCCATCTTGGAAGAAGATCCCCCTCAGTAGAATATAGACTAACACCTCGTAGATGGCATCGCCACCCATGGGTTCTTTATGCTCTTTCTAGCTTTTTTGTTTTCGTCTGTTTAATAGTCTTTTGTTGAAACTCTCTCTGAACAATATAAATGTTGAGGATATGCTTATGGACTGGTTTCCCTCTTAAGGAAGGGAATTTTACTGTGCAAAACTCAGTTATATCAATACTTTTGATAGGTTGGGATGGTGGTTCCATTGTCTCAGGCCGCCTCATATGCCTAATTTTTATGTAATTTTTTATAACATCGTTTAATAGAATTTGCAAACTTTCAAAAAAAACCATTAAATAAAAAAATAATATATTTACATATATTTATGTAAAATAATTATTAAAAAAAATAATATATACAATATTTATGTAAAGTAATAAATTAAAAAATGTTAATGAAAGGAAAACAAAATGTTTTAATTTTAAATTACCTCTCTTGTAAATGTAATTTTTTAAAGTGATGATTAATGAAATTAATAAAAATAAAATATTATATATTTAAATTTTTTACATATAATTTGTGTTTTATATTTTTTTCCATTTAAAAAACTATTAAAAAATTAAAATCCTTTTATAAAACTACAACTAACAAATTTTTTTTTAACCACGAGNTTTACATATAATTTGTGTTTTATATTTTTTTCCATTTAAAAAACTATTAAAAAATTAAAATCCTTTTATAAAACTACAACTAACAAATTTTTTTTTAACCACAAGGAAATAAAATTTAGCATTGTTATTTTAATCCACTTTCAAAGTTGCTCAAAGGTGAAATGTATAATTAAAAGGTATTTTGTTTTAAATAATTAATTTAAATAATATAAAACTAACAGATAAAATCATAGTAATACAAATCACAACCAACATCATACTAATTACTTGAATTTGATTTCAATTTCTGTGTTTGATACAGCAATTTGGTTACTCTACATTTATCTCTTGAATTATTTTAATATAACCATCAAACATTTCAGAACATATCCGTGGAGCAATTTTTAGATAACAAGCACTAGCTCTTGATGCTACTTAAGTCTTCCTACTATCGTCCATTACTCCCGCCCCCATGCACTAGAGGTTGGAATTTGGGACATCCAGAGGCATAGAAATTATCCAACCATGTATAATCTTCAAGACCTTATAACTCTTGTAACTCACATCACTCATCAACATCTAGCACATGAAGCTTTGTACACTGCACTAATTCCCGTGTGTTCTTCAACTTCAAACATGCGTATGCTAACAACTTCTCCAAAGATAGCAATGTTTCCATACTCGATAAATCTTCTAACTCATAGCACCCAGGAACAACTAGAATTTGAGTGCATTCAACCTTCGTTCATGTCCAATTAGTTNGAAATTATCCAACCATGTATAATCTTCAAGACCTTATAACTCTTGTAACTCACATCACTCATCAACATCTAGCACATGAAGCTTTGTACACTGCACTAATCCCCGTGTGTTCTTCAACTTCAAACATGCGTATGCTAACAACTTCTCCAAAGATAGCAATGTTTCCATACTCGATAAATCTTCTAACTCATAGCACCCAAGAACAACTAGAATTTGAGTGCATTCAACCTTCGTTCATTTCCAATTAGTTCCCATTCATCTCATCGAAGAGGATTCCTCCATATCACTCAAATTTTAACAATAACAATCATGTTTATGGGGTATTTGTTAGCCCAACATAGTGCAATTCTCTAGAGATTTGTCAATGGTGAATGGCACTAGTGAGTTACACAAAAATTGATGCAAGATCTAAATACCATTCCACTGAGGATTTTGTATGTGCAAAGAGGTGAGATACCATCAAAATCCAAATTTGTATTTCCCTTTACCCAAGTTT
>LPNX011127189.1:165300-263444 GCA_001517045.1 Pseudotsuga menziesii | reverse complement strand
AATTGGTCATAGACCATTCTGCACCATTTCCATCATTATGATGACTCAAAAATCGATAGTAAAGAATAATTGAAACAAATAAGATTAAATTTATTATTTAATATAAAAAATGAAAATTACTAAATAAAAATTTGGTCATTCTGCAAATATATTATATATGATTTAGTAGAAAAAGTTAAAACTATAAATTAAAGTTCAGGATGCGTAATAAGTTATACCGTTCTCCAAAGACTAATAACAACATTATCAACAAGACAAAATAATAAAAATTTAATTCCAATAAGAATATGGATAAAAAAAAGTTGGACAGCGGATTATGATTCATAACCTATTTAGGGTTCAGGCACTTCACGTTTCTGCAGAGAGTTTTTTTAATAAAAAAAATAGGCTGGTGCTTAAGCTTTATCCTCCTCTTAAATCTTATAAAAATTTAAATAAAAAATAATTGTTCCTCCTCTTAAATCTTATAAAAATTAAAATCTTATAAAAATTTAAATAAAAAATAATTTTTCCTCCTCTTAAATCTTATAAAAATTTAAATAAAAAATAATCCTCTTAAATCTTATAAAAATTTAAATAAAAAATAATTTTTCCTCCTCTTAAATCTTATAAAAATTTAAATAAAAAATAATCCTCTTAAATCTTATAAAAATTTAAATAAAAAAGAATTGTTGTAGCTTTTTTATAACAAGTTCGGCCGTTGCTTGGAATGTAGATTTTATAATAAGAATAATAACTAAAATGTGGATCCCTACACTACTGCTCTAATTAATAATACAGATTTCAATGCAAATCAGAGAAACTGTTAGATAAAATAAATAAAAAACAGTGCAGACTGCAAAATCTTTTAGAGTCGGCTGCATGTAAACAAATTGACACGTTACACCAACCATATGCAAGGTGTCCTCCTGAACTACACGTAATGAAACTTAACGCCTTATCCTCATCAACCTCACTTTTCATAAGCATTTGATCCTTTCAAACTCTGTATATATACGACCTTTGCTTCGTCACAGACAGAACATTAACAGTTTTTAGTCGTACCCAATTTGCTCTTGCACAATTCATAGTTTTCTATTCGGTATATCACAGTACAGTGTGTATATTATAGTTTTCATAAGAATAAATCAGCACTAGTTATAGCCCATACTATCCATCGATTCAGTGCAAGAAGATGCAGCCTGTCAAGAATGCAGCCGCTGCAGCCAAGGAGAAGACGAGTAACGCGGCAGCCACTACTAAGGAGAAATTGGACAAAACCAAGGCATCTGCCGAGGAGAAGGTAATCCAAAATATATATATTCTCTGAGTTTCTTATGAGGATAATGCCGATGCTTCTGGGCACTCGTTCAATCGGTTGAGCTAACTTTTTAACTTTTTAAGAAATTGTAGATTGATTTATATAAATCAAAATGATTGAACTTTTAGGGTTCATATATCATTTTTATAGTTTATATATATATATAGAATTCAAATGATTATATATATAATCCTCATGATTGAAATTATAGGGTTTATAATTTTATATATCATATTATGATACATATGCATAAAGTACTCACCACATCAGCAACGTTTCGCCAAGCTTCCCAGCGTTCTGGTAGACCGGCTGCATATACCACGCCGATCGTCGACCCTGCCGGTTTTCCAAGAAGCTCCGACGTTTCGAAATGGTAAAGAATGCATCGTCTCGGCACCTTCGTCGTGGACATCGGGCTATTCTCAACTTCAAGAAGAAGAAGATGATGATACAGAGCTATGTGATAGCACGGCCGTGCATATAGCCATGACGCTGGACGCTGCTTATCTGAGAGGATTGGTCGCCGAAATTCTATCGATTCTCCAACATGCTGCTTGACCCGAGAATGTAGTCTTCCATTTCATGGTGTCCGAGCGCCAACGTGATCTCAAGGCTATGCTTCAGGAGAATTTTCCATACTTGCGCTTCATATTATATCACTTTGACGAGAATATTGTGAAGAACAAGATATCGTATTCAATTAGGCAGGCTCTGGATCAGCCACTCAATTACGCTCGCACTTACTTGGCCGATATCTTGCCGTCATGCCTCGGGAGAATCAAACTTCATCACAAATTGTGCAGGCCTCTGTTTAAGTGCTCGCCTAAGCAACTCCATCAGAAATCGAACTGGGCCGATGTTAACAGACGAGAGAACTTTTCGTAGGAAACTGCAAGCTTCTGAAATGATTGACTAATCCGCTGGATCAGGTGCATTGTTTCCTTCCTGGCTTGAAATTGGTGTAATGGTGGACATGTCCACCCGGTAACAACCACCGTTTTCTGCAGGGGAGAAAAATAATTGGCCCGGGGTCTGAAAAAAACCAGAACAGCTGGCTCCTATGACACATGGCGATGGGATATAATTTTTTTTTTAATTTTATCATTATGATGTCATCTTGCCACATGTCAACTCAAATCCAGATAGCAAATCCCAATGTTGACATCATCTCCTATCCACCAATCAGCTGTTTACAAAAATAGCTTTTTAACAAAATTAAAAAAAATATTTTGCAAACCCCTAAATCATACTTTGGAAAATAGGTTTTGATTTTTTTAAACTGCCTCAAAAGACACCAGCTAATACCCAAATTCAAAGGAGTTTGACTTCGATCGATTACAATATACCTGCCTGAGGCAGGTATAATAACTAAAAATGAAATTGCAAAAATAAACTACATAGCTAGATATGGAAAATTATCTAATTAAAACAATGAAGCAAATTAAAACTACATGATCATAAAACAAATAAAATCACATTGCAAAAAGAAAATGATAAAACAAAGATCTATCTTGAATCAAGATGAAAATATAACTTTATTCCATAATTATTTGGACTAATGCTCTAAGAGTCCTCCCATAGAATGGAGAAGGAGCTCTTATTTATACATGTATTCTCCATAAGAAATAATAAATGAGGATCCAAAATATCATCAACAATTTCCTAAAATTTCAAATTAGAGGAAATTTCAACTCAAAATGGGCCTCCTAAAATGAACTCATAAAATAATAGTTAAAATAATAAAATACTATTTATTAATTCTGGAGGAAGAAAAGAAAAAAACTACCTTTTTGTTTGTATTTTTGACATATCTCCCTGTGTTTTTACTCAAATTTCGATTGGGATAGCTCGTTGGATGCGGAATTAAATTCCGCATCCAACGAGTTCCACTCGGCATACTTTTGACAGACCCTGCTACCCCAAAAACGAGAAATACCTGGAAAAAACGGAATGATGATGTCATCATTCCATTTTTTCAGGTATTTCTCATTTTTGGGGTAGCGGGGTCTGTCAAAAGTATGCCGAGTGGGTACTCGTTGGATGTGGAATTTAATTCCGCATCCAACGAGCTCTCCCAATCGAAATTTGAGTAAAAACACAGGGAGATATGTCAAAAATACAAACAAAAAAAGTAGTTTTTTTTATGATACCTATCCCCAAATTTATATTAAAAAAGTGTTTAAGACCTATACAGTGTTTCAAATTTAAAGCAATTTCATTGGCTAACACATGATGACATGGAATTTGAATAAAAGTTAAAAGGCCCATTTTGAGTTGAAATTTCCTCTAATTGATCTAAAAAAATAATTCAAAACTAGTTCCAAGATCTTTGTTAACTACATGCTATTTAGAATACTTTCAAAGTCAAATTCAATTTTAGGGAGAGAGGCTACAAGAAAACCTTCACTAAATCCTCTACCCTTCTGCCTCTACTAGCAACTTCTGCTATAAACAGACAAATGAGAGTGTTTTGGGGAGGTTCCACAAAAATATTTACTATGTGTTTCCTTGTAGTGAGTAGAAACAAGCACTACATAGATCACATGTCATTAATCACCATTCTCACTACAATTTAGAATGGAGAAGGAGCTCTTATTTATACATGTATTCTCCATAACAAATAATAAATGAGGATCCAAAATATCATCAACAATTTCCTAAAATTTGGATCTAAAAAAATAATTCAAAACTAGTTCCAAGATATTTGTTAACTACATGTTATTTAGAATACTTTCAAAGTCAAAATCGATTTTAGGGAGAGAGGCTATAATAAAGTAGTCAAAACTCATCCCAAATGTCTCCTAACAACTTTTGACTTCTTAGGTCCATCATATATTTTATAGAGATCTTCAAATCTTTATGGATAAGTCAAATATGCACTCATATCCACCTCCATTTACCAACTTTAATCTAACATTATGATTTCACACATATAACAAATAATAGAAATAATGGTTTTATAAAATTCCATTACTTCTACTGAATATCTTTCTCCAAACTTGGTGGTTGAAGGTAAATTTGAATTATTGACTTTCTGTAGCTTTTGTAGGAGTTTCTGCCGCTGGTAGAGTTTTTCCAACTATTTGTAGAGTTTATGTAGTTACCTATAAGGTTTTCTCAACTACCTATAGAGTTTCTGTAGCTGCCTGTAAAAGTTTTTGCAGCTGCTCATAGAGTTTCTGCAGCTTCCTGTAGAGTGTCTGCAACTTTCTGTAGAGTTTTGCAAGAGGTTTCACAACTTCCTGTAGAGTTTCTGTAGCTACCTGTATAGTTTCCATAGCTGTCTGTAAAGTTTCTACAGTTGTTACAGAACTCCCTCAAATATATTGTAGTTGCTTCCAACATATGATTTTATATTCAAAGCAAATACATAGTACACTAATTCCCTCAATGCTAGTAAAAATAAAATGAAATACTAAGACATGTAACATAAAAACCTGTATCTGAGCATAAGAAGGGATTAGTGCATGAATATGAATAAGAAAAAGGGATTATAAATAGTGTGAAATGATGATAAAAATATGTTAAATCCAAGGCCTATTACCCTAGCTTGGTGTGGTCACTTGATCTTATGTGCATCATTGTGCTTATTTATTTATTTATTTTTGACAAGAATGGTTATGTTTTTTATTAATCGAACAATGGTATAACCACTGAGAAAAATTCTACATAGTTCATAGACTGTCCATTACAAGTAGAATCCACAAAACAAGAAAAACTGACAATACTGTTGATTAGACATATAGATTTACTGTCTTTGCACAGAGAGAACATAGATAAAAGACTAATCTTACTACTGTTGGAAACAAAATTTCAAAAGGGATAATTCCCATGGGAACCTGATACTTTCCTTGAGCGCCACCATGCTGACCAGGGTCTGCTATTGTTGCTCCTCTTGCTGCCATGTTTGCTGCTGTCAGCTCCAATTTATCAAACCTCACTTCTAGCTCTGCCATCATTCTAGTCATTGCATGTTCATACTGAGAGATAGATTCTGAGAATTCCTCACACATACGGGAGAGATCTCTATCCACCAGTTCCAGATGCCTTCCACATTCATGGTCAATTTGTTTCAGATAACTCTTATGCCTGATGAGCTTCCTCCTAATCGTTCGTTGCTTAGTAGTGAACTAGAGTGTCGAGGCAGAGGAAGTAGACAATTCTAGAGAGGAATCCATGGTTCCTGATGAATCCACAAGCCAAAAGCATCCAACCAAACCTACACAACGAACAGTGCAAAATGTTGCGAATCCCTGCAAGTCTCGGCTCGATAAAACTAACTACATGCGCAATAAATTCATAATCTCAGGAGGATCCATCGCACCAGTCGCACGCTGGGGATGGAACGACAGAGGACATCCAGGCTGATTCAGAATGCGGAGAGCTTCAATAATTCTTGTACAGAATGGTGAACTTCGGTTACGGACAAGGCAGAGGAGATGGGTTTTTAACTGCTGCATGCCAGCCCATGTACATGTACAAATGCAGTCCCTCCACCACAATCCTACATGATGGGAGACGAGACAAAAGGGGGCCACATGGCAGTAATGGGACAAGCCCCTAGCTCCCTTTCCCATGGTCCTAGGGGATAGGGCAAAGGAAGCTATCTCCATTCAAAACCAACGACCCTTTGCTCAAGGATGTTGCGAAATTAGCTATAAGGTCAGCTTGTTTGTTTAATCCTCTTAAGACATGGAAATAGTCAATCTTTCAGAATGATTTGGAGAGACTTTGAATCCATTTAAGAAGCTAACGAATATTAAGCTGGGACGATAGGGAGTTGGTAGCTAAGGACTGTATGACTAGTCTTGAGTCCCCAATCACCATAATTTATGATATTCGTTGGATTCGATCTTGGGAGAGGCCCTGCCAAAGAACCAAATCTTCTACAACATTCTTAGTTTCATCACCTAAACCGCAAGAGTACATCTGTTCCTAAATTCCATCGAGATTAATGAGAATCCTTCCCCCTCCTTTCGTCCCTATCATTGTGCTTATTTATTACAAGTGCATTGTTATGTTATTAAAAAACCCTAGTGTGGTGTGCAATTAGTGATTTTTCTCCAATGCAATTAATGAAAAGTGGATCACCAGGGATAGAAATTTAAAAAAATATCAAACTAAACTCTTGACTGACTATGAACCCGTCGACGTGCCATATGAGCACCGATACATTTATTTATGTAAAACACATTGGTTGATTTAAATATATATAATACTTTAGTTTGTTAATTTTATTATTAAATGTTTTATGATACTTTGGTGTTCCATGTTTTGTCTCTACGAAATTTATTGTGCACTAGTGTGTTGTTTTATATAGAGCGCATTGTTTATATAAAAAAAAATTAATAAACAAAGGATTTTTTTTTCAAAAATATTTGACAGGAGTTTATGATTTTCATGTCATGATGTCTTGATGCACTAGAAAGTGCATGTCGATATAAAAATAAACATTTTCTTATTATTCAAGAACAAAATATCTTGTCATTAGCACGTTTAATATTTTTATGCACCGATGCTTATGATATAGAAATGCACCGATGCATGTGTTTCATTTAAGAACATCGACAAGAAAACCTCCACTAAATCCTCTACCCTTCCGCCTCTACTAGCAACTTCTACTATAAACAAACAAAAGAGAGTGTTTTGGGGAGGTTCCACAAAAATATTTACTATGTGTTTCCTTGTAGTGAGTAGAAACAAGCACTACATAGATCACATGTCATTAATCACCATTCTCACTACAATTTCTCAATTAAATACTAATCTCACCATTTAGGGTTAACAGTGCACATATGTCAAGCATATGTATATAGCTAGCATACAAGTGTCCTCTGCATGCATTATAATTTATAAATCATATATCATTTATAAAGAAATTGGTAATCAATAACAACAAGTATGTATGTCATCGTAATGACCACAATCCTATATAATATTCCAATCAAGTAAGTTCGATGGGTTAACCTAAGTGGTTGATTGTTGTGAATTACATATAAGAGGTCTCAAGGTGAAGTACCATAGCTGGCTAAATCTATGATGTACTTGATGTTGTGGGACTCGGTGAATGTCCCTACAAGGTTAGACGCACCAAGTCTATGCCATCCTCTTTACATTATGTTCCATCCTTGAAATGAGGGGAAGTACTAGGGATTTTCCTGAGGATTCAAGTTCCAATGAAATAAAAAATTATTCAAATAAAGCTCTAGATCATTTCACATGCATGTATATTCATAATTACAAAGGAATAATGAAATGCATAAAACACACCCTTCCTCTTTATTCTTCTCTTGCCCATGGCACAAGCCCTGCTGTTTAATTCAATTACCATCTACAAGGGGTGTGATAAAAGACCAAAGCAACCACATCCACCTCAACCCTCGCAACAAATGCTAGTAGTTGCTATCACACAACTAGGCAAACACAAGCTAAACTCAAACTTGCTCTCACAACCCAACTTTGGTGGATAAACAATGGACTATTTACCTTCACTCAATATCCATATTTGGCTTTCTATGTGCTATTGCTTGCATTTGGGGCTACATCTAGATGTTGTCTTAGATCTTATTAAAATCCAATATCAAATTTATGTGATGATGGTTGGAAAAGTTCAAACATAAAACTTTTAAGCAACTTTGATATAAAATCATCATTCTCAACATGTATATTTATGTATTATGTTTTTTTTAATTTTCCATAAAAACTGAAAAAAAATAATACAATTAAAAAGAAAAATAGTATGACAATATTAATAGAATGAGTTAAGTTAAAAAAAAATATATCTTCTTAAACACAATTAATAAAATTCAACTTAAGTATAAAAAATCAACCTCAACTTAAGTATACGTTCTGCATAATAAAATTCAGCTCAATGTATACCTTGAACATAATCAAACTCAGCTCCAGTATTCTTTTTAAAGAATCAAACTTAAATATATCTCCATTTGATATTGGATCTAACTGTTGATATCCACCACCAACAACAATAAATATATTGTTGTTGTTTGATTATTGTTTGCTTTATTTTTGCAACAAGTGAAGAAAATCCTTTAATAACTCTATGGGAATAGCTATATAATTATGAATGAAAATGCAGGGTTGTATATCTCTCGAATCACGCTCTAGATACAGTCGAACTGGGGCTTTCTGTTCACATGGATGATCAGTATTTTCGATAAAAATTACAGCGGCGAGTTTATCATTAAGGTGGACGTGCCGGAGTGGTTATCGGGCATGACTTGAAATCATGTGGGCTTTGCCCGCGCAGGTTCGAATCCTGCCGTCCACGATATTTCCATGTAACATTTTATAAAATTCGATAAATTATTCATCGAGCTCTCCCGCCAACCAGTTTCAATCATATATGCAAAACTAATCCACGATATTTCCATGTAACATTTTATAAAATTCGTAAATTATTCATCGAATTCTCCCGCCAACCTGTTTCAATCGTATATGCAAAACTAATTAATTTACTTCATTATTTTCCAAGTATTCTGAGAGTAGAATTAGGTAGCTGACATCTGTCATCTTATATCAATGTAGATCCAAATTCTAGGCTCTATTAAGTTTAGATGACCTCTTAAAAGATAGTTATATCGGTATTGGTGTCAACTGGGTTGCAAGAAAAAAGAGGTGAGCACAGAGGAGTCTGGTCTAATGAAAAGTAGTGATCTAATGGCAAGTAGTGATGTGGTCACTGAAATCTGAATTCAAAACGCTTTGTGGATGTGGCTGTAAATATATCCTAAATATAAGATTTTTCTGAATTCGATTCTAACGTTTGAGAAACCTGACAAAGAACTATGCTTAGCATGAGACTAAAAAGAGACATAGTCATTGATGTTCCATATTCTTCACCATTGTTGTATCATCAAACTTCCAAATGCACTTGCCTTCCAAACAAGTAGATGTTATCATCAACACTTCCTGTTACTCATACTTCTTGCGAATTTCTCACTAATCTTCACCTAAACACCCATGTTCATGCTACTTTTAGCGACCTTTCTCAACTACATTAACAAGCTAACAGTTTCAACATTTTGGACCACTATATCTGGTGCCCAGCACATTATTTTGAATCTGTTCACATCTATCTAATAGCTCAGCACTGCAGCTGTCTCTGTACATATGCAACGTTGATTAACTACAGCAAGCGTGTTTGGCTTCTGCTGCATAATCACATATGCAAATTGCCTCTTCAAGTACCCATAGTCCGATCCCTCTTGTCCTGGCAAGCCAAGACATCACTAGGTAGATGGCACTGTGCATAGAATCACCTACAGTCATATGTTGATGTGTTTCTTTAATTGCTTTAGGCAATTTTTCAATGTAAACATGATGTTTTAGATGAGAACAATAATGTTAAAGATTATTTTTTTTTTCAACGGTTATATATTTAAAACTAATTAGATAGGGCAATCTTTCTCGAAATGTAATATTCACACTACATATTTGAAAGTAATGAATATTATTTTTATGTCCTTAGCGATCTCAGTATTAGTCTATATGTACACAGAGTTCCGTTGTATTAGTCTATCTATACAAAAGGTAAATGCAATGTCTAGTCTAGGGTCAGGTTTTATATTAATCAAATTTTCATAAAAAAAAAATCTGAGTGGCCAATTGTAGCTGACGTCACCCTCGAGTTCTAGAGTGGGGATTCAACAGCAAGCAAATGTCAATGCTCTAAATTGTTTTATTTATTTTGCATGGTGTGATGTTGTGTGGTTTTATTGGGTTGCAGGTTGGTGATGAGAAGCACAGGAAGGTTAGCATAGTTTGTGCTTATTGGTTATTGGTGTGTTCTACATGGGAGATGTGTTGTCCATGGACTGTGGTTTAATGGTAGCCATGGATGTGTTGCGTTGTTTTTTGCACTGTGCGAGACTTGTAAGGAGGTGAGGTTTGGTGGCTACATTACCGTGTACTGGGTTTACCGTTCGATATTGGTAGGTAACTATGTTTGTTTCTGTTCCTGCAAATGGATCCACCATTTCTCTGCGTATATGTTTCCCTGAGTGTATTTGATTGATCTGTGGTCCAGATAGTGGATGTCAGTCATCTGCATATGTGTTTCCTAGCTAGATTGGCTTGCAATTTGCTCGGATTGATCAGTGCAATGCTCACAACTCGTTCTCAACGAATTGGTGGTTTAGATAGTGGATGCCAACCATTTGCATATGTGTTTCCTGGCTAAATTGGCTTGCAATTTGCTCATATTGATCGGTGCAATGCTCACAGCTCGTTCTCATTGAATTGGTTAATGATTTGTTGTTGTTGCATCTATGCAGTATGTTTAAGCATAATGTCTCTTTAACCTGATGGTGAGAACCTACTACACTTGAATAGAAATGTAGGTGTTGATCCTCTATGAACCTAAAGCCAATGCTTATGAAGCCTTGTTTGCTAGTGTTATGGCTTGTCTAGCTTTTTTCCCTATGTGGAATTAGATTGTGGGCTAGGGTTTGCGTGCCATCTAGTTTTTTGTGTTGGGGGTTGTCTTGTTTATGTCAGTGAGAGTCGTTGGGTGCATGTATTCTCCATGGAAGATCTTGTGTTTGATTGTATAGGCTCAGATTCGTTGCATTGTTTGGTTGAGTTGTTTGGATATTAGTTGTGCTTGTTGAATTGTAGGGTTTTTGGTTGATACAAATTTCAACATCTTGTTCACATGGAATTGGTGTCCTTGGCTTTGGGGGGTGACTTGTGACTACATGATTGCATTTGATTGCTTCGGTTTTCCAAATAGGCCCTTTTCTTTTACCTATGTGATCCTAAATCCAAAGCTTAGGCAACCTTTTTCACTGGTGCTATGACTTGTCTACTGTTTCTACTCTGTGTGGAATTGGATTGTAGGTTATGGTTTGTGTGCCATCTAGTTTTTTTTGTGTGTGGGGGTTTGTCTTGTTTGTACAAGTAAGAGTGATTAAGTGCATGTATTCTCCATGGTAGGTATTGTCTTTGGTTGTACAGGTTCAAATCCGTTGCTTCACAACTATTGTTGTTGATATTAAAAAATGGTTTACTTGTGCTTGTTGAGTCATAGGATTTTCAATTGATACGAACTTCAACACCTCATTCTCATGGAATTGGTTTACGGTTTGTTGTCGTTGCATCTATCTAGGTATGTTTAAGCATAATGTATCTTTAAGCTATGGCGAGAATTTAGTAATCTGAAATGGAAATGTGGGTGTTGATGATTATAGTATTTGCTTTGCGATGTAAGTATATGCAGTCATGTCCTTGGCTTCAGGGGGTGACTTCCAAAAGTTCACTCACACAAAGACTACCAAAATATTTGGAATATCGAATAAGCCATAATAAATAATGTATAAGTGTATTGATGATAGAATAGATGTTTTACAAGAATTAGTGTCGGGTATTTTATACCCTAAGTGGTAAGGGCGGTGACTTTTCAAGTCACCTCTTGAGTAATCTAATTAATTACCCTAATTAACCTACTTAGTATTAAATGTTAATATTTATAACATTTATATTTGTTACATTGCCTTCCCCTTAAGGGAAGCTTTGTCCTCAAAGCTTGTATTGACAACAATGTTTGAATTCCATTGAACTGTCATCTCGGGATGCTTTCCTTTTTGCAATTGCGACACTTGATGAAATGAGATGATATGAACTTTACGGATTTCAAAGGAGAATTGTTGCATCGAATCTGCTCTGGTCCATCCCAGATCTATTTTTATCGGAGCTATGAGATCATTTTGTGGAACGGGTCGTTTCAATTGTTGCTTAGCATGTTGATCTTTTCGTCTGTCAACGTAATTCTTCTATGAGTGCTTGTTTTGACACTGTTGTTGGTTAAAATGATGATTTTAATTAGGATGTCTATAAGGCGTATGTGTTGTTTGTTTTTCTTTCTTTTGAACTACGGTGAGGACTGCCTTCACTTCCTTGATTTGATTTTTGGATGCATCTTCCTGGATTTGCGCTTCTTGGTTCTCCTATAGATTGTTATGATTCTGAATCTTTCTGAATCTTTCATCTTATGACTTTTTGTCAATTTCTAACTTCTTGATTTGATTCTCTAGTTCCTGATTACGATTCTTTAGACACTGGTTTTTTTCCAGTTTTTCCAATGTTCTTCCTTTGAGGTCTTCACCGGAGTGTTCCCTCTTACTACTGTGTTTCACTTTTTTAATCTTTGTAATCAATGTTTTGTTATGATTTCGTAATCGAAAAATCTCTTCAATATTGCTTGATAACACATTGTTGACTTTTGTTAGTTCCAACTTATGTGTCTTCTTACTATCGTCATATAGCTGCTGGAGTTTTTATTTTTGTTGTTGATGATGACATAACTCTGTTTCCTAATTTTCTAACTTTTCATTTAGTTGCGCCAATTTGTCTTCCTTGTCCATGACGACTTTGTTTAGATGACTAATTTCCTCTTTTAAGTCGATATTGTTTCCATACGGACATTCTTCGACTTTGTTTAGTTTTTTTATTTGGTTTTCAAGTTGTTGAATGATACCTTCCAGAAGTGATATTTTCTCATCCTTATCTGATAAATTTTTTGTGATTTTTTCTCTACTATCTTCCAATGATCGAATTCGTAATTCTGAGGTAGTAATCTGTTCTTTTCGAAAATCATTACTTCATTTTTTATTGTCGAACTAGAGTTGTAGAATAGTATTTCGAACACAAATTTTTAGCTGGGCCGAAACTGTTCGTAACTATGATTGCAATTGTGAGTGACCGGGATCCATATATTTTTTAATATCTTCCAAGACTTGATTTCTGCTCTTTTAATATCTTCTTTGATTCTTTTTTCTTTTTGTATAAAGTAATAATTGTAAATAACACAATTATTAAATAGTAATTATTAAGTAATTATTATTATTATTATTATTAATTTTATTATTATTAAAAATTTAATAATAATAACAAATATAATATATTGCCAATTATTATTTAAAAATAATAATATATATATATTTTTGTGAATTGGGTCTAAAGGTTCTTTTGAAAAAATATATAATAATAATAAATTTTATTATTACCAATAGCATTATTGATATATATTTTTTATGAATTGCGTGGGAATTAGGGTTTAAACCCTAGAATTTAAAAAAATCACTTATTAAAACAAAACGGTGGGTGGAGAAACCACTTGTGGTTTTACTCTTTTTTTTACCTTCCTTTTTTTTATGGCATCATCGTCCTTCTTCTTCTCTCTCTCTTTGTTTTTACTTCTTCCTTTTTATTTTTTCTTTTGACTTTCTTTTCTTCTTTTACTTGGTCAAAGACCATAATTTTAGGGACTCCCTAGGATTATGATTACAAATCACTATATGGCCAAAGGCCTGGATCACAAACTAGCTCTGATACCAAATAAGCCGAACAAAAGTTCCTGACACAATGAGTACCAAAATATTTGGAATATCGAATAAGCCATAATAAATAATGCATTTGTATTGATGATAGAATAGATGTTTTACAAGAATTAGTAATTTAATTAATTACCCTAATTAACCTACTTAGTATTAAATGTTAATATTTATAACATTTATATTTGTTACAGTATCTTTAAGCTATGGCGAGAATTTAGTACTCTGAAATGGAAATTTGGGTGTTGATGATTATAGTATGTGCTTTGCGATGTAAGTATATGAAGTCATGTCCTTGGCTTCAGGGGGTGACTTACAACTACAAAGTTGCATTTAATTAGTTTGATTTGTGAAATAGGCCCTTGCATTTTACCTATATCTGTTAGAGTTTGTACTTTAATTCAAATTAGATTAGGATTTTTAACTGAAAGAATAACAAGCACATCATGATACACAAGACACAAAGATTTTCCTTGGGGAAACCATAAAGGAGAAAACCCTACAAACTTATTCAGAATAATTCCATCACTAGTGCAACATCACAAGATGGAAAAACCCAAGGATAACAAGTCTTCATGATCTTCTGAAGTTACATTTACAACAACACTCCCTCTTGACTAGGAAGGTATTCTATCACCACAGTCATCAACACTTTTGGTCACGTCACCATCACTCGATCATCATCATCACTGCTACTGTAGTCCTCATCTTTTCGATCATTAATTAGTGACATCTATCTGTCATAATAATTTTCTACAGAGACAATCATGTTTCATGATGATGGGTGTAGGCCTAACTCCAATCTAGGTCTTCATCATATCCATGAGAAAGCCATCACGTAGGTACAACCCAGGACCATACATTACATTGCTATTGCAATCAACTACGTCTCCTACCCTCATCTTGTTGTATCCATATCATCTCATTATTGCACATGGAGAGCATCCCAGATGCACACCTCATGTCCAACATACCACCTTCATTCTACCAGCATGGGAGCATTGCCAAGAGCACCCTAGGTGCATTTCTTGCATCTTCCACCATGCGAGAATAGCCTAGGAGCACCCTAGGTGCATTACGTATATCAATGGTCATCCCACGTCTACTAACATGGGAGCAAGCCAGAAGCACCCCAGCTGCATTACGTCCCAAGGACCACCTATTTCTTCCACCACGCGAGAATCGCCTAGGCGCACACCAAGTGTCTTGTGACCAGTGGACTTCTCTTTATCTTTAGCATGGGAGAATTTTAGGAGCACCCCAAGTGCATTATGTCCCAAGTACCATCTGCATCTACCACCATGGTAGAACTCGCTCTAGTGCATATGCATCTTTTGGTGTTTCACTATCTCCAACATAGGATCATGCTAGAAGCACTCTAGGTGCATTACGTCCCAAGGACCACCTTCATCTACCACCATGCAAGAACTCATCACTCCTTATTTCTAGGGACCTCGAGTTGGATGACACCAAGATTCTATATGAAGTATTCGAACTTCACTCTAGCTAATGGCTTGGACAACACATCAGCTATCTATTCATCTATCGCCACGTATTGAAGCTTCACTACTCCTCTTTGCACCATATCTCGGATATAGTGATACTTGATCTCAAAATGCTTCGAATTTTCATGCAACACCGGGTTCTTCGATAACTTCACGCAACTCTGGTTGTCGCAAAGAATATAGGTCACCTCTAACTTTAGATGAAACAAATCAGACAATAGCTTTCGTCGAAGCCATATTGCCTCACAACTGGCCGAACATGCTACAACATACTCTGTTTCGGATGTACTCAATGCCATGCATGATTGCTTCCTATTAAACTAGGAGATCATACCGGATCCCAAACTGAAGCAACATCCCGAAATGCTCTTCCTATCAGTAGTGTTTCCTTCCCAATCTGAATTAACACAACTGTGTAGGTTAATCTTCTAATTCGCTTTATACTTGATCCTATATTTAATTGTATCCTTTAGGTACCTCAATATATGCTTTGGAGCAATCAAGTGAACATGTCTTGGATCCGTTAGGAATTGGCTCAGGCTATCATAACGAAGCATATGTATGGCCTCATGTTTGTCTGTACATCAATGAACCAATCATATGTCAATACATCCTTGCATCAACTATCTTTGATGAAGCACCACATAGTAGTTTCAAGTTCAGTGGCATAGGTGTGGCCATCACCTTGCATTCCAGCATTCTGAATCTCTTCAGAATCTCAACTGCATACTTTCCTTGACCAAGGAAGATTCCATCCACACTTTTCCAAACCTCCATGCCTAAGAAGTAATGCATCATCCTTAGGTATTTCATCTCAAACTCAACGACAAGTCTCCTCTTTGCATCTACAATGAGCTCATCCTCACCTATCAAAAACAAGTCATTGATATATAGGAGGAGTATCAATGGTCTTCTTCCTTCAACCTTGAAATAAAGGTTGGAATCCAATTTACTTTTGGTAAATCCTAAGCTCATCAGGAAGTTGTCCATCCTGTAGTACCATGTCCTGGATGCTTGTTTCAATCCATACAAGGATTTCTTTTACTTGCACACATGATTCTGTTTGTCATGTGTCTCAAATCCTAGTGGATGATCCATGTACACTTCCTCTTAATATACACCAATCAAGAATGTTGTATTGACGTCCATCTGGTGTACCTTCCATTTCATTACTATAGCCAATGCAAGTATGGATATGATGAAAGTGTACCTTTCTACGGGTGCAAATGTATCCTCGTAGTCTATGCCTTATTTATGGGAAAAGCCACGTGCCACAAACCTTGCCTTATATTTTTCAATGCTACCATCTACACCATTCTTGATCTTGTAGATCCACTTCGAAGTTACAACATACTTCCTTTCTGGTATCAAAACTATATCCCAGACATCATTCTTCATAATCGACTAGTACTCCTTGATCATGGCATCCTTCCATTCTTTCTTCTCTACTGCTTCTTTGTAGTTGGAAGGTTCTTTATCAATGATGTCACATAGCAGGACCACATAGTTGTTTTATGGTATAGGTCTCTCGCTTTCTCTATACATCCCATACAGACTGTCATTCTTCTTTGCATCTTGTATTAGTTCTCATTCCCATGCTTGTATTCTTTTGTGGGAGTTCTTCTCACAAAGTGGTTCTACAGGTTCTTCTGGTTATGCCATGTCGTGGTCTTCATGGTCTTCTGGAGTTTCTTCTTTTATTGTTGTGTTTCACACTCTAGTTACTTCAGGTTCTTCAATTTATTCAATAGGTAGTTTTCTTGACTTGGTGTATGTTGAGTCTTCATCAAATGTTATGTCTTTGCTTATGTCAATAGTCTTAAATCCAAGGAAGTATATTTGATAGGATTTTGAAGTCTTGTTGTATCCCACAAATATTCTCTTCCTTCTTGAAGGATCTAGTTTGGTCCTCTTTTCTTTGGGATGTGTATGTCCACTAGGGAGCCAAATATTATGGATGGCTGAATTCTAGTTTCTATTCTGATAAAGGCTCTTCAGAAGTCTTGTTGTCTAATAATAAGTGAGTTGTACGGTTTTGTACATACATAGTTGTCCATGTTGATTCTTCCCATAAGTGCATCGAAAGATCCTATTCATGTAGCATTGCTTTTGTTGCTTCCATTATCGTTCCATTCTTTCGTTCTACAACGCCATTCTGTTGAGGATTGTAGGGAGTGCTCAGCTCCCTCTTAATCCTAGATTCTCTGCAAAGGTCCTTGAATTCTTCTGAGGTGAACTATCTACAATTATCTGACCATAGATTCTTGATATTATTTTCAGTGTGATTTTCAACCAAGGCTTTGAATTCCTTGAACTTGCTAAATACTTCATCTTTACTTTTCAAGAATTAGATCCAAGTATTACGGGAGAAGTCACCAATAAAGAAACATAGTATACATACCCACTTAGTGAGATGGAAGACATGGGGTCGCATAATTCTGGGTGGACTATCTCCAATATTCCTTTTTTCTTTTCTCTCACTGTTGGGAAACACATTCTTTCCTTGCGCACATCCCTTGCAAACTCCTTCATGTTTTTTCTACATTTCTGGAAGTCCTGAAACTGCTTTGCTTGCAATAGTTAGTTCCCTATAGTGCACACATGCAAGCCTTCTATGCCATATTTCACTTGGTTTAATGGAATCGTGAACCAATTCTTGTTGGCGTTGTCCCTTCAACTTGTACAAGCCTCCCTCTTTCTCTTCAATTATTGTTGCATCATCTATTGTCTTTCCTTTTGGCCACATTAGGACTTGGACATCAATAAATGCAGCCATTATTCCTTTTGCATCTAGTGCATAAATGGAGAGAATATTCTTCTTCAATCTCGGAACATATAGAATGTCTTTCATTTTCAAGGATTTTCCAAAGTCTAGCTTGTAGGAAGATTCTCCACTTCCTTTTATGGGGTATTGATAGTTATCCCCAAGTTTCACCTTGTGAGATGACTCATGCTCATATAGATTGGTGAATGATTCTTTGTATCCCATCATGTTCTTGGATGCTCCACTATCTACAATCCACTCATCACTTCCATGTGTGATGGTGCCTGTGATTGTTGCGATTAAGACATATTCTTCATCACTTGAAGAATCGACTCTTTCTTCTCTGAATCTTTTCTTTGCTGGTTCATCATCTTCAACAGTGTGAGCATGATGTCTTTTCTTATTGGACATTTTTTTGGAGGAGCCTTTGTTCCTTGGACAATCTCTGGAGTAGTGTCCCTTCTCATCACATGTGTAATATCTAATATTGGATAGATTTCTTCTGGGTTTCCTTTGTCTTTTGTGATGATGGTCCTCCCTCTTGTAGTGATTTCTTCTAGTGTGAACTATGAGAGGTTGATCTTCAGTTGATCCCATCTTTTCTTCTCTTGTTATTAGCCGAGCTTCCTCTTGTGTGCATTCTTCCCAAAGTCTGTTGAAGGTGATCAGTTTCTTTCTGGCATATATTCCTTGAATGAATGAATCCCTTGATCTTGGGAGACCATTCAAGGTGGTCATAACAATCTCTCATTCTGCTACCTTCTCTTCAAATGCTTTGACTCACGTTCGCTGATGTGGGAAACCATAGTGAAGTACAACTGCATGGTCTCTAAGTTTTGTATCTTCGCATTGCTGAGTTGGTTCCTTAATGTCATCTTCCAATTGATATTATTCCCTTCAAATATTGTTGACAAACCATCGAACATCTCCTTGGGTGTCTTCAAAGATGACACATGAGGGATGAGATGATCCTTAATATAATCTACAATGATTCTCTTGGCCTTGACAAATTTCTTCTTATAAATAGCCTTGGCTTCATCTCCCTCTGGAGCTAGAATTTCCTCACTGATATACTTGTCCAAACCATTTTTTTCAAGGATCAGGGAGATCCTATACTTCCATGCTCGAAAGTTGTCATCTACCCCAAGCTTATCATCAAGTTGGGTGTGGTGAGTCATTTTGAAATTAGAATAGTAGAGATTTATATCTTACCAATTGAGATTCCCAACCTAGGTTATGGAGCTGGCTGAGACCTAGGGTTCCATAGAGAAACCCTAGTTTTTTGAACTTCGAATATTTAAATTATGTCTGAATAGAAAGATGCACCTCCTTGAGGAAAGTCGTTCAATGAGGTCCTTTTCCAAATTCAGTGGAGGGAAACTTCAAAAATATGATGCCCTAGTTTCTCCTGACACTAGTCTCTGGGTAAAAAATCAAACTTCTCCAAATTTGATTCTACTTCCTCCAAAATATGATCTCTCCTAGGGAAAGTTAGCATAACCCTCTTTTGCTAAGGATATGTGGAGAGAAGACCTTGAACTAGGAATTCCTAGTTTCGTGTTGTTGCGGAATGCCTTCTTTCAGAGTAGCTCTAATACCATGTTAGAGTTTGTACTTTAATTCAATTTAGATTAGGATATTTAACTGAAAGAATAACAAGAACAACAAGATACAAAATACACAAAGATTTTCCTCGTGGAAACCATAAAGGAGAAAACCCCACAAACTTCCTCAAAATAGTTCCATCACTAATACAATATCATAAGATGGAAAACCCAAGAATAAGAAGTCCTATGCAACTCTCTCTCTTTCTCCTCTAGCGAACTTGTCCTCTCTCTCTCCTTATGTGAACTTGAGAGTGAATGCGTTTTTATATAAATGAGGGGGGGTGCCCCCTATTTATACACATCAACTGACATGACCTAAAAACTAACTGGGCTGACCTCTTGACCTAGCAGGGCCGACATCTCCTAGGGAGACTCAAAAATACATTTTAATTTATTCATATTGGGGACTATTTCCCCAACTTACAACAAAGGTTTTACCTCAATGACCAATCATAATAATGACATCTCGAATGGAGGAAAAATATCTTCGACAGGGGCACAAAAAAATACAATACTAATATACAACATACTATCTTTCGAAGTTGCATTTACAACAACACTATCAACCTAAAGGAAATGCGTATGTGACGTTTTTCGTCGGTGTCATGGCTTGTTTACCTCCACACCTCCCCTCCCCCTTTCCCTGATGTGGAATTGGATTTGTGTGCATGGGTGTGTGGATTTGAGTTCATGGCCTAGGATTTATGTGCCATCTAGGTTTTTGTGTGTGGGTCTTTGTACTCCTGTTGATTCCGGGTTGTAACAAATCAAGGAAGGACACCTTTCAACCAAACTTTAGATCTTTAGTTGACACTAAGATCTGAGGGGACTCCCTCAAAAAATACTAACCTAACACTTTCTGCCTACTAAGAAACAAAGGTTATTAGACCTTAATATATTCACAAGAGTATGCCAGATTTAACAAGGAATTAACATGAAATTGGTTGGATGTAACAACTAGTATATTTGGGACTTAGATATGTAAACTCTCATCTTAGAGGCCTTTCCATTGGGCATGGAGTTAGAAAGAAAATATTTAAAAACTAAATAAAACACAATATCAATTGCGGAGGAATTTCACTTAATGGAAGAGTAAACCAACCTTAAATGATGATGAAATTAGAAGGTGAAAAAGAGAGGACTCACAGGAGTGCATCTTGGATAAATTCCTAAAAGTATTGGTGAAAGAATGAACTTACTAAGCATCCAATATAGAGTAGTCGACAGTTCCTAACATGTTGCAAAATATTCATGAACCAACTTGTCAACATAATGCACATATAGCTAAACCAACATAGATCCATCTTAACTATGACTCTACCAAGCGCCAAGAGGGATCAAATCTTTGAAGGTGGAAACCCCTTTTAGAATGCTAAACTTGAGGAAGAAGAGTAATATTTGGATTTAAATATATTTCTAGAATGGTTTGGAATTTAAAAAAAAAAAACATTTTTTAGTTTAACCATATAATAATCATATAATCAAACAATTTCTAAAAATGACTTTACTTGTTTTTCTTTAAAACTATAATGAATATTAACCCTAATTAATGAGTAAAATAATCATATAAAATTCTAAAATCTAGATTTCCAAATTAAATTGGAATTTGAAAACATTTTACCATCAAATGAATATTTTAAAAATATATCCAAATGATTTTAAGAAAAAATTACTTTACTTGTTTTCCTTTAACACTAATAATGTATATTGAGGGTAGTTAATGAGTAAAATAACCCATTTTGAAAAATTACTTGTTTTTCTCTAAAACTAATAATGAACATTTACTTAAATCGTTTAGGTATGAAGTTAATGAAATTTTAAAGGGAAATTTGAGATATATTTATATAAATGTGTTTTACAATTTAGCTAATTTAAATTTAGATTTCATATGTTCTTGATTTTATAATTTTTCTTTTTAATACTTTTGTTTGAGCCCACATGTGACACATGAGACACGTCTTACTCACTTAGGTTGTAGAAAGCCCTTCTTTGCCCAACAAAGAGTTAAATGATCTTGAAGTCCCCACCTAACATAAATGCACATCTAGAGAACAAGATAGAGGGAAACAAAAATTGAAAAATATGGATACTACTTTCATCATTTAACAAAATATTGATATTTATAGGCTCTAAATAATTTACAAAGTGTTGCTAAAATTTTTATTTCATGAAGAATCCGCAAAGAAGAAAAACTGTGGAATACAAAAGAAGATAAAAAAACTCAATAGTCTTAATCTCTACAAAATCATTACATCCTCTCTTCAATCTCAATCTTGAATCCAATGAATGGTTTCCCGTTGCTAAAAAAAAATACAAAAATGGGCATCCGACCATGGTTGACTGAACTCTCTTTGGTCTTCTTTAGAAATTGAACTCTCTCTGATCTTCTTCAGAAATTTAACCTCCCTTCTCTATGACTAGTTTGCTTCCTTTTTATAGTTTCTAGGAAATGAAGATATTCGTTACTCAGTGGATTCTTGATCTTTCCTTTCCTTTATAAAAAAAATGGCTTAAACTATTGCCTCCTCCTTATAAAGCATATGGTTTTTATGTCCTCGACAGGGGACACATATAGACAACGCAGGTTGATTAATTTTGATTGATTTTTTTTTTGTTTTCTATGGTTTCCATAATGTTTTTTTATTAATTAATTTTAAAAAAATATGATTTGTTTCATTCTAATTGGCTAGAAGGAGCTTATGCCATGCCTTGGGAATCCACTCCCAGGCGTTGGTGGTGCCCTCCCGTCAGCAACCATTAATTCTCCTACGTGTTGACCTCATTGTTGTGTGGTGATCGCAGCTGCCACAAAGAAGATGGTGATTAAAATATCTGCCACTTTCCGAAATTCACCCCTCTATTTTCCGTGCCAAGCACCACTTGGTAGTGCTTTTACTGCTAGCCTCAGATACAACGAAATTGAATTATTTATGTTTTAGCTGTGTTTCAGTGAATGATGTCTTAATTTAGTTTTGCATGGAGGAATGGAAGACTATTATTTTATCAGAGTAGACATGGCTCTTGTAAGCTGGTGAAGGTTTGAGTGAGAAATGTGTTCAAGAGTGGGAACATACCTTGATTTTGTAGTGTTGAGTGAGGAGGATAAATTGATGTTGAGAAATGGTGACCTGGTGGAGGTGTCCAACGATGAAGAGGGGTTCAGAGGGGCCTAGTTATGTGCACGACTTGTAAAAAAGTAGGGGGCAGGGTACTTAGTGGAGTACATAGACCTTGTGAATACTGAGGATGACACAAAACAACTGAGGGAGAGAGTAGATGAGTTTCACATAAGGCCAAGCTCTCCAGAGCAAAGTAAAGATCAATTTATTCTGTATGAAGAAGTTGATGCTTATGATAATAATGGGTGTGGTCATGAAGTTCCTTAACAATCACGAGTATATAATATACTTCTTGCATACAAAAGAAGAGACGATATTCAATCCTACCAAACTGCGCCCCCATCTCAAATTCATAGATAGCAAATGGGTTGAAGCTTCCAAGGTATGCACGTTACTTCTCTTCTCTCACTTCACGGTGACAAGATTTTTTCCCTTGACTTGGTCCTCAAATGGATAAAGTGATTTTAAGTTTGTTGTTTTCTGATTTTTCTGTAATGTTCATTTCTTATTTCTTCTGTTGTCCAGGATACTCTTTTCATGTCCGAATAATTTTTTTTTGGAACACATTAGGTCCAAGTATCATGTTCTAGGCTGGCATACTCTTAGGTTTTTTCGTGGAATTCTAAGTGGATTTTACTGTGTTGGGACCTCTGTCAATCGGGACGCTAAGGTTCAGATGTTTTCCTTTATAACGACTATTATTGGTAATCTAGCCAGTGTTATAGAAAGGATATTGTTCCTGAGTTGTGAATAATAGACAGGGCAGTAGTCAAGGGGCGGGTTAAGGATGAGTTTAATGATTGTCACAATGCTTTATCTGTCATCTTAAATTCCCCAGAGACCTTAAAGTTCTTGAGAGTACTAAATGATGAATTTTTACTTTTATTAGAAGTGCAAGTGTTCTAGAATGACTGAGCATGCTCCAGTTTTATTGATATTGTATTACAATCCTTGGTTATTCTAGCTAATAAGAAACATTAATGGGCGTTGATAATATTCTTCTTTGAATTCCCCTGTTTTAGTGATTTTAGGCATTTTAAGTTTTGTAGGATTTATTTTCGGAATTTTTGCATCTGTCAGCATTTTGGGGATTAATGGATAGATTTATTTGGAAACTTATTGTTAATGCACCATAATCTAAGAAATTTCTTGCTGTTGAAAACTTTGCAGTAGCACCAAATCCAAAGCTATGTTCAGTTTCACCTAGTTTTCCCAGTGTGTAATCATTTCTCGAATTCAAGAAAACTGAAACTCAAGATAAATATGAACCCTAGAATATCTACCTTACAATCTTTCTCATTACATGATCTCTTTTTGTGTATTGTGTGTATAAATTGAAGAGAGGCGAAGGGAGCGAATGAATTATACTAGTGAACCCATTCCTGCATGTTCGGTTCTTCAGGGCTAGGAGCATCTGGGTCAGCCATTACTTGATCAATGTAAATGCATGCATTCAAAGAAGAAAATCTATGTTTAAAAGCTGATAAAGATAACAAAACCATATATTCATTTTGTGAAAGAAAAGCTGAGGGATGCTGGAATTAATTATTCATAAAATGGGTACCAGAGTATAGAGACTATCGTCGAAGTGGCGGCCTGCTATTTGCACATTTGGGCGGTCCACAGTTGCAGAGGGCTTGATTTCGCATCCATTAGTGACTTACTTGGATCCATAGTAAACAACCATGTCCATAGAAGGCACGAACATATCAATAACATCCCTTATCACTCTTCCTATTACCAGGGAATCTGTTGAACGTGCCATTGAAACATAATACTCCCAAATCTTTCTTCCTTTCTTACTTTCCTCTCAACAAAATAGAGGACAAAGACTTAGATGAAAAACCTCACATAATTATCACGGAAGCAAAAGTAATACAAAAATAGTCGATAGTGTGCCAAAAGAGGAATCAATTATATTTGAAAAACATGATGTTGTTATTTATCTAAACTTGCTACGATATATGGATGTGCTTGGTCGAATCTCTGTCTTCAACATTCCTGCAATAATGATATTCGGCCCAAGCTATTATACTTGTTCGATTAAAATAATAAATACAGAAGATCAAGCAGAAAACACTTGGAAACTTTACAGGAGCTTGCATGTAAACAATTTTCATTAGTGGCAAGGATGTTAACGTTAGGAGAGAGGGTCGTCAATCATATCGATTAAATGTCCACTATAAAAGATGGCAAAATTAATGGGACAAACACCAAAAAGTGCAGATGTGTTACCCACATACACATAGCTATCCACTATAGTATGCATCAATAACAATGGTTATAATACACAATAACCAAAACAACTAGATTTTATGGAAGTAAATTTTAAAGTATACAAAATCTGATATATTTACTACGGATAATTCACTGTCAAATCACCACCATTCCCACATAAACCAGCGCTAGCATACCTACACATACCTCTTCACATGCCACCTACATATTCACACATGCATGGCTAATGTGCATGCATCCCATATAGCACGAGAAACCTTACTCGGGCCTCGAGGACACTCCACGCATTTTATAATTACATTATCACATTTTTTTGTTTTCATTTTTTTAACTATTTTCTGGAAGGTGCGTAGCCTTTTCCCCTCAATTTTTTTCTCTCCAGTGATCTGGTGTGAATGGAGTTCCACGGCAGGTAAGATTTCTTCGCCTCATAATAGTTTTCAGGCATTTAACGATTCAGGTTCAGATCTTTTGGTTCCAAAATCCATAACTTTTATATCATAGTGTGGTCGCTGAGGTCGAGGGTTATTCTCCTTAGCTATGGGCTCGTAGTTTTGGGAAAACTCAGGCATATTGCACTTGTATTATTCTGCAAACTTGTGAGCCAATTCTTGGCTTGAGGGCTTAACCTTATTTTTTTTTGGGTGGGGTGAATTTAAAGAGTCAAGGCTTAGGTAAAACCATATTTCATCTAGCTGCCCAAACCTAAGACTATTGTTGGGAGCTCTACAAAGTATGGAAACATTGGTATCTTTGTGACGTATAGACCAACTCACTCCCCTTTTCAGTAAGGGCATTGCCCTATGCCTGACTCAACTTCCCATTAACACCCTGGTTAAAGATCAACGCCATATGTTGAGAAATGAAAACCATTAAATCTAACTATTTAGAGGAGAAATGACAGCATAAATTAAGGCACAGTGCTCAAGTTTACACCCATAACATCTCCTGGCCAAATACGGTTAACATAAGAGTTGTGGGTGTTTAGATTATCATTTGGGATTTCTCTAGGATTTATGTAAGATAGTTGGATTGGTTTAGCAACATAAGTCTCGTTTTAGATATAATTTTGTTAATATTTATGTTTTTTTTCTTTAAGATAATATTATCCCCTGGTTGTGGCATAGTGAGTGCTGCACATTATCACAAATCACAGATTCTTGTGTGTAAATATGACTTCACAAGTACTTTGTGGAAGTGTTCTCTGTACATTCTATTCTTTATAATTGTCTGTTCATGTCTTGGATGACCTGACAACAATAGTTCACATTCAATGATTATTTGTCGTTTCAATTGTTAGGCCTATGCTTCTTCCTAGATATGTTTTACTGCTAATCTCTTTTCTTATGGATTAATTGCATAGTTAGATGGACTCACCCATTCATGTTTTCTTCTAGAAGAAGGGCATGCTTATATGATCTAAGTTGTTATTCTTTTAGGGTAAGTTATTGGAACTCTCGGTTGTTATTTTGTTTTTGTTTTTTTCAACGGCCATCTAAAACCAATGCCCCTTCACAACATGAAGATTGGATTCATTCACTCCTTCAATCCATGAACTATCCATTGGTATATGATGAGTCTCTCCTATTAGTTAAAATTTGTTTCCCAAAAAGGTTCAGCTCTGTGTGTGTGTGTGTGTTTTTTTTTAATAGCTTTGCTTTGCCATTTATTAGGGTCGTTTTAACTATACTAGAGTCCGTTTCCTATTTTCTTGATACATTTAAATGGGTTTTATTTCTTGACACTATTTCTATATATATTCCCATTTGTTAATACAAGACAATATATTTGTGATATTGGGTTTGTTCAAGACAACCCAAGATGGTTTATTACTCTATTCAATTAGTTTTCCTTTTTTTTGTAGATAGGGGTGCACTTAAAAACCCGTAGAAATGGACTAAAACTGCTCCAAAGGTAAGTCAAACTGAAAATTGAACATGGATATGAAAAAAAACATTAAATCTTTTTTTTCCTTTTCTTTTCATGTTTTTGTTCACTGTATATGATTTGTATAAGCATCCATTTTTTTTTCACGTTAGGGTAGGGTATTTCTAGCTACATAATCTATGGATTGTACTGTCTTCCTTGGCTATACTAGCTATGTTCTCACATAAAGGAGTTATTTTCCAGCTATAGTCTATGCTCTATTTTTTTTATATATGTACAATTTTAGTACAAAATGAGATAATCAATCATTCAATAGTTTAATATAAAATTTGTAACTATGTCTCTGCTTCTTCAAGTACTCTAAATACTATAGAGACTTGGGAAAAAGGTTTGGTGTTGGTTAGTTTAACTATTATGATATCTACATAGTTTCCTAGTTACTCTGCTTCTTTTGTATGAAAAAGGCCCTTAAGGGGTGAGTGTTTGAGCCAGTGGCTCTACCAACCCTTAGAACCATGGTTGAGCTTGCCATTTGATATAATTTTGCAGACTAGAACTCACAAATTCCAAAGTAGCCACTTATGCAATTGCGTTGTATCTAAGTAATTGCAACTATAACAACAACAAAGCAGAGTATTTGTACACAATCTCCCTATATATTGATTTCTTACTGTGAATTTCTTCCCCGTGCCATTTGTTTCAATGTCATGCCATTTGTTTTAATGTCATGCAGGTGTAACATTGGCATTGCCATGCCATTTGTTTTAATGCCATGCAGGTGTAAAATTGACATTGTTTGTAATGTTCACTTATATTTTTTTATTTTTCCAAATTGATTAGGTTGAGTGAGATGGGGTTGGCATTGTTTGTAACGCCTTCACTTATAATTTTGTATTTTTCCAAATTGATTAGGTTGAGTGAGATGGGGTTGGCATTGTTTGTAACTCCTTCACTTATATTTTTTTTATTTTTACAAATTGATTAGGTTGAGTGAGATTGGGTCGGCACGGCTTCTCTCCTAGCTTTAATGATGATTTCATTTTCACCGGTTTATGCTTAGATTGGCCATCTACCCTCAACTGTCATGAATGACACATAAAAATCAACCACCGAATTCTTTGGAAAATTTTATAGTTTTATGTTAATTTTGATTATTTTATCGTATAGTAAAATGTTTAACAAAATTTTAGGAAATGATAAAATATCTTACAATGTGTAAATATATTAGAATGATATTTATTTTTATTTTGAAATTTCATAATATAAATAATTTTATCATAGTATATTTGAGTAAAAGGTAAAATTATTTTTTATTTACATATTTTTATTATACATGTGTGTGTGTTTTTAAATATATATGTATAAAATTGTTACATAAAGTCTATATAGTCTTTTAATTTGATAAGTGTGTTAAAGTCCATATGGTTTTTATGTTTGATAAGTGTGTTAAAATAATCTATGTAATGTCTTTTTCATGTAATGAATTTTTCATTTTAACTCAAGTTATTGAGGAAGGCTTGGAATTTGATGGGCATATGCCCTCCCATCAAAATACTATTGAAAATCTTAAGAAAACGTTTCAAAGAATGGGCAAATAATTCACTAGTCTATATGGTTTTTATATTTGATAAGTGTGTTAAATTCCATATGGGTTTTATGATTTTTATATTTGATAAGTGTGTTAAAGTCCATATGGTTTTTATGTTTGATAAATGTGTTAAAATAATCTATGTAATGTCTTTTTCATTCAATGAATTTTTCATTTTAACTCAAGTTATTGAGGAAGGCTTGGAATTTGATGGGCATATGCCCTCCCGTCAAAATACTATTGAAAATATTAAGAAATCGTTTCAAAGAATGGGCAAATAATTCACTAAGACTTATTTTCATGATATATTTTTTTTCAAAACATTATTAATTTTTATTAATAGGTTTTTTTAAGATAGGTATATACTTACATAAAGTGGTTGTTATGATATATGTAATAATGGAAATTGTTGTCTTACTTTATTAAAACTTTTCTATTTGATTGAAGGGTAGGTGGTGAGTTTTCCTTCAATGAGGAAGGTTTTGCTTTCTTTCAATTTCTTTTTTTCTTATATTGGGTAAGAATTATTCAAATATGGAGTCGTGCCCTCACTTTCATTGCCTTTATTTTTCCTTTCTACCCTTTCTTTAGAGGGTAAGTTACTTTTCAAGGCCAAATGTGCACCTCCAAGAGAGAGGTGGGTATCATTTTAGAAGGAGAAGTTGGTTTCCAACTTTGATACTAAAGGAATTAACTTAACCGCCCACTAAGCATCAGCAATTTATCATCTAGCTAATAAAAAATGGTTCATCTCCACTCTATATTTAAGCTTGTCTTTATGTCCTTCATGGCTTATTTGAGATGTAGTAGTAGTTCTCACAAAGCTGGTAAAGCTCATCCTCACTTTGGATCCATTGAAATAGAACTTGAGTCTAGAGTCTTCTAAGTATTCAAATCTCTACCATCCTCAAAAGGATGCCTAAGCAGTCTATAATAACATTTATTCTATTCTTATTGAGTTTTAAGTAGGCTATACCAAAATTTATTCTATTTTTATTGAGTTTTACTTTTTTACAAAGGCAATTGCATATCACTAACTATCACATATGCAATGTTGGGGGCATTGCCACCTCGTGGCTCTTTTTTTTAAATATTATTATAACATAAAAAGGTAATTCTCCTCATAAAGCATATTATTATTATTATTTTAATATTATTATTATTGTATAAAAGGTAATTCTCCTTTTTATTATCCTTGGGGATGCAGAGTTATTATGTATTAGATACCATGCATTAGTTCTTTCTGATTAAGAGTATGTTTGGCCATTTTCCAAAGTTAAACATTGCAATTCATTTAGTTTGTTTTTTAATATTTATTAAAATTTATTTATTTAAGATTTCATTAGTTGACGTCTTATTTTGAAATCATTACATTATTTAATGGACGTGACAACAGTTGTTACGCTGCTTGATCTCCTATGCTTACTACTTAATTAGCATTTAGTATTTACTCATCGTGAATGTCTGCTTGTGCTTGCAAAGATTGTCCCTTCTGTAAAGCTTAACATGTCAGCTCTGTTATGATTTAAGTGCTATTGAATGCAATTTCATATAAATTTATTCCATAACAAATTTATTCCAGGTCCTTTTAGCCTCGGTAAACTTTCCCGTTGTATTCCCATATTTGGTGAGTGATGTGCAGTTTTTATTTCAACCTCGATTTGCATATTTGGTGACTACTTTATTACTATCTGTTTGGAGTTGCTATTTGTAGTAAGTAGTGAGTAGAAGTGGCATGTTCAAAGTTCCTATTTGCGCTAAGTAGTGAGCAGAAGTGATATTGACGTCAAGCCTTGGTAGTTTGCCCTTATCGTCTGGTTGTTTCTCTATAAAGTACTATATAGAGAAGTATGTAAACAATTATTAATTTTTTGCATAGGCAATTGAAAATCACTAGCTATCACAGATGCAATGTGGGGTCATTGCCAGCCGGCGGCTCTGGTTTTTAATATTATTATGATATAAAAAGGTAATTCTCCTCTTAAAGCATATTATCATTATTTTTTTAATATTATTGTATAAAAAGGTAATTCTCCTTTTTATTATCCCTACATGGGGATGCAGGGTTATTATGTATTAATACCATGCATTAGTTCTTTCTGACTAAGAATATGTTTTGCCATTTGCCAAAGTTAAACATTGCAATTCATTTAATCTGTTTTTTTAATAATTCTTAAAATTAATTTATTTAAGATTTCATTAGTTGACATCTTATTTTGAAATCATTACATTATTTAATGGGTGTGACAATAGCTAAATGGATGCGACAATAGCTAATACGTTGCTTGATCTCTTATGCTTACTACTTAATTAGCATTTATTATTTACTCATTGTGAATTTCTGCTTATGCTTGCAAATATTATCCCTTTTGTAAAGCTTAACATGTCAGCGCTGTTATGATTTAAGTGCTATTGAATGCATTTTCATATAAAGTTATTCCATAACAAATGTTGCATCAATTGGAGTAACCATTCAGATCCTTTTAGCCTCGTTAAACTTTCCATTGTGTTCCCATATTTGGTGAGTGGTGTGCAGTATTTATTTCAACCTAGATTTGCATATTTGGTGACTACTCTGCCTTGTTGTTACTATCTATTTGGAGTTGCTATTTGCAGTAAGTAGTGAGTAAAAGTGGCATGTTCAAAGTTCCTATTAGCACTAAGTTCTTATTTGGTTGTTTCTTCATAGATTTATTTGGAAAAAAATGTGTTTATATAAAGTATTCTATAGAGAGGTATGTAAACAATTCCAAATATCTCTTAGTTTTATTTTTTAACAATTTTTGAAAACCCTTGCTTGCTGAAAATGCATTCCCTGTTTCTAAACAGCTTTCAGCAGCTATTGAAACCACTTTATATATTTCTTAATGGTTCTTAGAAAGAAAGCTAGAAACTAATTAGTCCATAGTCCTTAGATTTTGGAGGTTTTCAATTTTTTTTGTATTTGTTTCTCAAAATAAGAACTTTACATGGAATTGGATTTTTTTATGTATTTGTTTCTCAAAATAAAATAAAAATTTACATGGAATTGATTCTCGTATGAGTTACGAGTTAAGTCCATTAACCGTCAGAAATTGAAAAAGAACATTTAGCAGTCTTTGAAAGAAAAAAGATTTATTCATTTAGAGATATGTTTCCAACAATTTATGGACGCTTCAACAAGCCCATATTCACTTCTATATCAACTTTGGGATATTTTTTTAAAAGCTATAAGACCATCCATTTGAATCATAGTTACCAAATTCTTAAGATTAATCACTATGTAAATTCGATTGTTCCATTAATCTCACATTTTTTTAGGTTTAATCACGTTTGTTAATATTTAATTCTGTTTCTAGACAAACTTGAGATGGTTCACTTTCATTAAATCGTGGGCAAACCACTTTATACCTTAGTCTCATCTCAGAATTGAAATTGACCCAAGAATTAGAGACCATACACCTGAAGTCCTCATCACAGGGCCAATGGTGATGAAATTTGAAAGGGGATGGAAGATTTTTGATGTCTCCCTCAGCAAGGAAAAAGATGGGGAGGTTATTACAAGCTCCCCAGCCATATGTTTAATGTGATGCCACTAATCCCCGTGCTAAAAAATACTATAGCAACAAGTGGTTCTATTTAAATTTCTTCGAACAAGAAGGGACTTTCTTTACGTGCTTTAATTATTTGACAAAGTGGCCTCAAATCTTTGACATGGTGACTTTATGGATTTGAACAACTATTCACAGGGTGCATGTAATTCAATCAAAATATGTCAAGTAGCGGAAACTCAAACCCAAATGTTCACCTTCCAAAATGAATTGTCAAATCAAAATTACTCAATGTAGACATTGTAGTTAAGAGGATATGTATATTCATGGAAGCCGCGGGGTATGCTGTATTTTTGTTGCTTTTCTTGTTTGTTTGCTTCCAAAAATCGATCTATCACACTAAAATAAAGAAAGGTAGGTTTTTTTCTTTCTACATCAGTGACTTATCTAACCTTGAACTTATTTTGGAATAGGTTTAAAGATACTTAATTTTAATAAGTTTTTTTATTTATTTAAATGAATTTAGTTAAATAGTTTTAGTTAATCATTTAACTAAGTTTATTTAAATCTTAATCAAGATATATTTAAGTATAATAATATAGATGACCATAAGATAAATCTTGATTGCACACTTGTTACACTTGGCTTAGGTTTGTTAATCTGCTCAATAAAACTCTAAATGATAAATATAAACCCCTATCAACACAATAAAGGAAGTTTGATCCACCGTTAAATAAGTTATATTAGTTTGTGTTTAAAAAAAATGTATACCTTTATTTATAGCTAAATTAGTTAATATCTTTATAAGAAAAAAAACTCTAAATTCATTATTTGTTTGTGAAAAGGCATTACTTTGTTTGTCAAAAAGGTAAAGATTAAGGTGCAAACATTTCTTATTATATTTTAGTCCAACCTTGTTTTACATTATATTTATTTTTATTTTAAAATGCTTTTATTACTTTAAAACTAACTATTAACTTTTTATTCAAAAATCTTTACCATACATAAAATTTACAATTTTACAATTTGTTTATATTGAAATTATGCTTTTTATTATTTAACTTTGAGTTTAAAAAACAATATGAATTTTTTATTCAATAAAAAACAATTTATATTTTTTATGAAATTAAAATTGGCNTTCTTTTCAAAATACTAATATAAATTGAAATATTATTATTATTATTATCATTTCTATACTTTATTTTTTCAAACTTTATCGAACCCTTTATTAAATCTTCTATTAAAGTATCTACTACTAAATAATTGAATCTTTATACGTTGTATATATTAAAAATTAATATGTTTGAAAATCAGTTCATTTCATTAACTTAAATGATTAAGAGCTTTGAGAAATATGTCTTACTTCTTAATTGTAACTATAAAGTAAAAATTCATAAATGTTATTTTAATAATCTTATATGGTTATAATTTTAGGGTTGTAAATTTTATAATGAAACTTGGAAAATAAATAGAACAGGGGCTGGACTCGCAACACTTAAGTCGAAACTTCCCTAGCTTCTTTCATCTCATCCCGTGAACTATGCGACAGGGAGAGTACATGGTGCTAAAATTGTTAGTTGAGACATCTTTTATAATTAATAAATATTAAAATTATAAACAATACTTTTTTAATGTTGAAATTCCACCCATTGAGAATAAGAACATGATTAAGTATTTCATGTGGAAGCAAAAAAATAATCAACATAAAAATTAAAAATTAAAATTAGAGGTTTTGTGATGTTGTTGTAAATACAAGTAAAAGTCATTAAAAGCATAAGGTAAAATGAAGAAGTAAATTCTCGTCATAATATTGATATCATTAAATGTATTGCCACAACTAAATTTCAAATTAAATAATTGTGTAATGAAAACAATATAAGGATATATGTTTGTTTATTTTGTTTTAAAGAAATGTATATATGAAATTCAAATATTATCATTTTTAAGCATTATTATTATTATTTAATGTTTGGTTTTCTAAAATATTGTAGTCACCTTAAAAAAAATTAACAAAAACGAGTAGGTTTTATATTAACAAAATTGTGGTTGAGCCACCCAAGAGGTTACATATGAGAGTTCTTTGCAAAAAACAAAATTCCCCATCACAACAAATGGGAATACTGCTACCGCTTGAGAGTAAATACACAGTTACTGATAGAGGTCACTACTAGATCCGACAAGCCCCAACTTACAGTCAGGTAAACAGTCATATGAAAAGAAAAAAAATAAAAAGTATCAGGTAACATTCTGAAAGCTATAACCCAGAAATCAACGATGACGAGAGTCCATCAGACCCATAGCAGTTTTCCTGCAAGATGAATTTCAGACCTAGCGTGTTTCTTTTCCTCCCAAAGCTTTGCGAATTTTCCCTCCAAACTTCCAATTCTGGATTCCATATCAGTGAGCTTTCTGTGAATGCCTTCCTCTGTATTCCAGAGCGCTTCATTGAATTCCCGTCTTGTCTGAAACAAGTCCGCCTCTACCTGTTCGAATATGTGGCCTCCTCCTTCATCCAGGTGTTGGATAAACCTTGTCTGGGTGCGAAGTCTTCTGCGGAGCTCCCTTACTTCTGTTGCAAGTTCCAAGAGAGGGTCAAGGTCAGGGGATGCTAAGTCCAAGCATGAATCCATGTTCATTGAAAGTGACCAAAACACGAAGAACTTCTGAATAACAAAGCCGAGCCTAATTTCCTGATTATTCCATCAAACAGGGGTGATAATTATCCATGCATATGGTTGCTTCCCTGAAAACCAAGCGTATGAGGACGTCTCAGAGAAATCTCGCACATATCCCTCCCACACAACAGAGTACAATAGGGGGTACGATAGGCGTCAGTTCCCTCGAAGTTTAGCCTATCCATCGCAAGTCGAGGATACATAAAACCCATTCTAACTTTTCCAGAACGGACGAATTCATTAATAGGTTGGGTTTGCATGGTGCGACGTGTAAAGGCGTCAACTCGGGGCCTTGGAGTCCGCCACCCTAGATTCAACTGTGGGCCTTGAGAGCTGTGGATCCGACCCTTGGTTCTATTGGAGTAGAAAGGTGCTTGTCTCCCCATTCAAACATAAGACCCCTTTGCCCAAGGGGACTGATTCATTAGTAGCTAGATCTGCTTCTTTGTTAAAGCCTCTGAGAATATGGTATAAATGGATTTGACGAAAGGAAGAAGTTAGTACCTAGATTTTCCGGAGAAGTCAATTTAGTCGGCTATTTGATGGGAGTTTCTAGGAGATGAGTGAGTAGATGATCAACTAGAATTGCCAAAAACAATACTTAAAAGTCATATTGTCATCAGTGCCAAAGAGAACCCCTCCCCCTCTTGCCACCCCTGTAGTCGCCTTTAAAATTTAATATGGATATATTTAGTAATTGTATTCATGTCCAATTGTATTTATGCTTTCCAAAATTTAATATGGATGTATTTAGTAATTGTATTCATGTCCAATTGTATTTATGCTTTCCAATTTAATACATATCTTTTTTTAATTGTGAATTTACATCATATCTTTCTTTATATGGATTTTTTTAAACCAATTTGTCTTCTTCAAGTGACACATATGAAATCTAGTTGTCTCTCTCAAGGAAATTTGTCTTAATGATAATGATGAGTGGATTAAGCAACTTGAAAGATGAATAAGGGGAAGCTCAAAAGAATGGTCGGAGTTGTCACCAATGGCACTATGGAGTTGGATTTCAATGCCCAAAGTTGATTGCCTTGTTGGAGTTGTGGAGGAAGATAAGTCAACGTTTTGAGATGCTTGCGATGTACACATGTTAGTGTACGAGAGACCATATTCCTTCTTGGGTATATGTGGCAAATCCTTGGGTCCTCAAATAGGTCGAAGAGGCTTAAATATTGTTCCTTTGAAGTATCAATAAATGAAAAGTTAAGATGGTTCCTTTTAATAAATTTTGATGTATAGTCAAGTGGGTTAACTCTATTGAGTGTGGTCAATATCCTTAGCGAGAATGTCTATCATGTTAACAAATCATATTCATGGCTGTCGTCTGTTCAGTTGATTTAGAGAGTCAGTTCAATTCCTCTCATTCATAGATTCAGTTCCTCCCTCTCTATCAACAACGGGGAAGAAGAACATATGTTGGCTCTGGGATTGAGACTAGCTCTTTGACTATCCTATGTAGTATTGGATAGTACGGCTTCGTGGTGGTCCAACATAGTCCCTGGGATTGGTTGCCTCTCTAAATTATGTGGAACTCACTTGATGTCACCATTGGGTACCATCCTTGAAATGAGAGAGGTGGTTGGAATGGATACAACATATTTACTATTTAATAAATTGATGGTTGGAATGGATAAGTTATGATTCAACAAATCAAGCATAAATGAGGATTTATTTATAACTAGTTATGGACATTTATGATATGGAAATTAAGATGAATAATGTATAATTAGAATTAATGCACTTTAAATTTATGATATAGAAACTAAGATGAATAGTGTATGAGGGTCATTGTTAGGACAATATGTAGTTTTTGTGTCAAATCTTACATATATATTGAAGGTTCCATATATATGTGCATATATGGAAGATTATGTATATGCGCGCTTCCATATATGTGGATATATAGAAGCATGCATATACGAAAGCGTGCATATATGGAAGCATCGTATATGTGCATACACGGAAGCGTGCATATATGGAAGATTTTGTATATATGCACATATACAAAAGATTCTGTATATGCACACTTCTGTATATATGCACATATACAAAAGCTTCAGTATATGTGCATATATACAAAAGCTTCTGTAATAATATGCATGCTTTTGTATATGGAAGCTTTTGTATATGTGCATATATGAAAGCTTCTGTATATGCACATATATGGAGGCTCACATCTACAAAAGCTTCTGTGTATGCACATATATGGAGGCACACATATACAAAAGCTTTTGTGTATGCACATATATGGAGGCATGAATATACAGAAACGTCGATATATTTTGTATATTTGCATATACAGAAGCTTTCGTATATGCACATATATGCAAGCGCGGATATATATAAGCAGATTCCCTATATAAGCTTTTGTATATGTACATATATAGAAGATTCCCTATATGCGCATATACACGAAAGCACGCATATATGGAAGCTTTAGTATATTCACATACATGGAAGCACACATATATGGAAGCTTTTATATATAATTCTTCCGTATATGTGCATATGTGAAAGCCTAAATATGTGTGCCTTTGTATATGCACATATATGGAAGCTTCCGTATGTGCACACTTCTGTATACGAAAGCTTCTGTATATGCACACTTCCAACAATAGTCCCTGGGATTGGTTGCCTCTCTAAATTATGTCGAACTCACTTGATGTCACCATCAGGTACCATCCTTGAAATGAGAGAGGTAGTTGGAGGGTTTCTTGTGCATCATACATTCCATCGAAAATAATCTTGTTGTACAATGTATTTACTATTTAATAAATTGATGGTTGGAATGAATAATTTATGATTCAACAAATCAAACAAAAATGAGGATTTATTTAGAAATAGTTATGGAAATTAAGATGAATAATGTATTATTAGAATTAATGCACTTTAAATTTATGAAGAAACTAAGATGAATAGTGTATGAGAATCATTGTTAGGACAATGTAGTTTTTGTGTCAAAGCTTCCATATATATATGCGCATATATGGAAGGTTTCGTATATGCATATATGTTGGCAAAAACCCACCAACAAAGCCTCGCCGATAGCGGTTCTCACTCTGTCGACGCCCAACTAGCGCGATCTCTCTAAGCACCAGACCAGACAGGTTTTACCCTACCTAGCAACATCCGCAGAGCGGATGAAGTCTCACCTGAGGTGTTCAAGGGAGAGCTGTCAGAACCAAGTTTTCGACAGTAAGAAGGGAAGATATGGCATATGTGACTTTGAAAGCATAACTATCAAATTAGTCCAAGTCACTCGACAGAACTAAGATAGTTATCACAATTCATCTTCACAACTATGGATCTAACAGATCACATCATTCATTTATCGCAGAAGTGTTATCGTAGCAGTACCATTCATAAAACAACTTTAATAAGCTTCATCATCATTCATCAGAATTGCAATAGAATTGGGATAGATCGCATCATCAGTTCATTGCAGAAACATCAGTAAATCATAAACAGATTCAATACACTTCTCATTAACATCACAACAGAGAAAACATGAAAACAGAAGACAACAGTTAGGCAACAATCGTCATGTCATATTAATTCTTCGTAACAGATCCAAAACAGATAATTCTTCTCCACAGCAAGAGATTGATTACATCCCAAAATTCAGTATCTGACACAGATAGATCACAAATTGTTCAAAAAAGAAGACTCATCAAGACCATAGACAGATTGCAATAGATTGATCACTCTCAGATATTGACTTGGACTTGTATTGCATGATCATGATCGTCTTACAACTACAAAGCTAGATCTATATATAGGCTTGTGCATTTACATCAAAGGTCTATTTCTAACTAACTTCTAACCACTAATGACCTATGTCCACAAAATGTGGTCAATTAATACATTAAATATTCAAAAGCGGTTAGTCTTCTTCCCATCGCGCTGATATGGCCTTGCGCGGTGTCGCATGAGCTTGCACAGCTACCACGATTCCGTGCAACTCACTTACCCAAAACCCCTACCAACAGGCCCCCAACATAGTCTTGTGGCTCATCCTCGAGCCACGTCAGGTGGACAGGGTATATGTCGATGTCTTGGCCTCGAAATCTTCAAACTGCTGTGAGATCTCGCGAACCTAGAGCTAGACTGTTTTAGTAGCGCTTTGACAGGTGAGAAAATCCTGCTACATAGGGTGTGCCTCCCCAACCTTGCCATCGACCATCTTTCGACTTTCTTGCATCGCCTGCAGCATTGCAACTGCTTTGACAGCAAGCTGCCCACCAACTTCTTGAAACTCATCCAACTAGGCACGATGCTTTTGTTGGCATTCTTGGGCGTGGGTGACTCTCTGCTGTAGGACCTTCAATTTCTCAAACCGTGTGATTTGCACCATAAGTGGTAGTGCTCGTAGCAACGTCTTTAGTGTCATCAACTATCCTTCAGCTTCTTGCGCATGCGTGGTCAACTGGTCGAGTTGTTCATCTTAGACAATGCTTTGCATGAACTATGTCGTCACCTCCATGATTGTCTTTTCTTCTTGCTCCATTGTTTCAAACTGGGTCGCTATCTCCTTAATAGTAGCCTTTCATTCGACAACCTACTCTAGTGACGTCGCTGAATGGACTAGGGCATTGAGCAGAAGATTGGTGTCTTGGAGTTGGACAATAATTTCCCCAAGTCACTTGGCCTTAGCGACTATAGTAAGCTCGATCGTGCTCTCAAATATATGTTAATAGGCCTCATCAATAGCTTGCTCGACCACGCCACAACTTGTGCATAGTTGTGCCCTCTCAATGATCAGGTGCTCTTGCGCCTTCTTAAACTAAGTGATTTCCTCGGAAACCTTGCGCTGCAACTCGGCCTGTGACGCCTTCAATGCCTCAATATCCTATACCTTCTCTTCTGCTAGCTGCACTCTGATCTGATGCAGCTCCTTAGCTCCTTTTCGTAGCTTCTCGGCTGCACTCTACGACTGCAAATACCCATCACTAAGCTCCTTCTACCTATCCACCAATTCCTGGGCGGCAACATAATGCAGCTCCATAAGTGCTTGAGCAGGTAACTTATTAAGATCCAAGGCAATGCTCTGGAGTGGCTGCAGTAATAGGTTCACTTCTTCACTCCCCGCGTAGATCGAAGTCGAGGGAACTTGAACATTCCTAGCCCACGGCTTGGTGCTGATCGATGGGAATTCCTGCATCACATCTTTCTTGAATGACTTCCTGGAAACAACATCATAAATAGAATTCAACTTATCTCTTATTGCAGAAAACCCTTCTTGGTTGGACTCACGTATCGCTTGAGTCGCAGCCTCATAGGAGTCAGTGACCACTTTGATGATCTGCTTCAGTTGGTCCTCCATCCCTGTTTGGGTACCGCTGCTCACGTCGCATTATAGGTTCCATTTGGTTTGAGTTTCCTCACGCATGCATTGTGCTTTGGCATCAGGGTCTGTCGACGATTCATTGTCGGAGTCGTGAACACTTAGCTCCTTCTGGACAGGCTCGTCAAGGGCATCAGCAAGTGGCTTCTTAGAGAGTTCCTCCTGGATCATGGGGTTGCGCCATTCAGCCGGCCACTCCTGAACGAGAGCATTCAATTCTTCATCAGTGACTTTGTAGGCTAGAGGTAGCCACTGCTTGTCGGGGTCCCACCACACCTGGATATAAATGGAATGAGGCCCAATAGTGAACTGAATGAGGTGCTGATACTTGGCTACTACGTAATGGGATAAGCAGGGAACTTTGACAGCTGTGGCTTGCAACACTTCCCAATAGCCCCAAAATGGGTCGCATAGCCCTTCTGTCGACTAGGATCCTCAAACCACCACAAATTCTGATAGTGTGCGCCTCGGCACACCTTCACTGCATCCACTGCCATCGCCTGATAATCTCCTGGTTCCATCCATGCAACAAGCGCAATGAGAATTAATAGCCAACTGTAGGAAAATGGCCACCCAGCTTGAGTAGCGAGAGCATTGTCAAGCAACTAGTTGAGTAGAAACAGGGACCAGTTCATTTGCATGCCCTCTACGCATTTTTGTGCACATGCGACCATGCCTGAGTTGCACTAGACCAGTCGATTCCCCTGGACAATATTGCTCACCAAAATGCGTGCCCCGATACGCACTGTCTGTGCATTAATGTTGTCGATACGATAGGCACGACCATCACGCTGCAAGCCAAATCTCTCCTTCAACTGCTTGGCAAGATTCTTGTCAGTATCTCTCTCGGGGATATACTGTGCCAGATCTTCCCCAGCCTTCGGCAAGCACGTAATTTTTGCAATTAAGTCGACCGTGACAGGAATAGGTTCATTCAACCAGAGTGTCCCACCATAAAAGTAGGCCAAGAGTTGTTTGACACATGCATGAGCTTTGTTCAGTTGCCCAAAGTGAGGCATATTAATGAGCCCCAACAATCTAGATTTATTCAACCCGCTCGCCCATGGTTAAGGAATCCTCTGAATCGATGCACTAGGCCCCGTCGGAATTGATTCATAGGGCTCATTGTAGACATCTTTGAGCAACAACAAATCGTTTTCTTCAAACTTCATCTTGATCAAGGCGGGGATGATATCTACTGAGCAAGTCATCCCTTCCGGCATTGGCAACAATTTGGGTGGATACTTCTGACTCTTTGTGGGCTGCCTCGGCTTCGCTCCTAGATGCGTTGGAGTGAAATATCACAGGATAAAATTGACAGAGACACCCCTGGGCACTGTAGACTCTATCGCTCCCAATCTCGACGGTTCGGTCTGTGTAGTCCCCTCTCCTTACACTCTAGCCAAAGTGCGGGTGTGCCTCTTTTGCGGCAGCGTGGAACTGGGCTTCTAAGCCTTTCGCTTTCCTTTGGGGATCGCCGAAGAGCCTACCGGCATGCTCATGACTTCTTCCTCAACGACTGTGGGCCGAATGGGGGATTCTTGCTCACTGGAAATCTCAATTGCATCGGGGTCGCTCAGCATGTCGCACTCCCCAATCCTTACTATGCACCCGACGACTCTGCACCTCTACTCTGCAACTCGCACTCAAGACTCTTCAACTGTACTCGGCTTAACACTTTGATCACTTGACTGAACTACTCTGAACAATGCCTTCCTCCTGCGTCCCGCGTGCTTTTTATAGCCACTTCCAATTCAAAATCATCATTTCCAAATCCATCGTGTCCATCATGACCAAATCCAGTAGTAATGACACCAAATCCATCGGCAATCTCACCCTACTAACGGTCAAATCGGCCATTAATGCGCATTGCTTCAACAAGCGTCGCGAGCTAGTTGTTTTAACTACCTGCATTTATTGTTGATTTGGCCAACCCACAGCCCTATGGCTATCGCAGGTGGTCTCCCTTCCGTCACTATTAACTCCTATCCTTGCGCGACCTCTTCCCCTATGCTCATCTTATTGCTATCTAACAAAATCTTCAGTTTTTTCTTTTCATAGCACCTCAAGTAGTGCGCAGATCTGACCCCATCCTATAGGGCTTTAAGCAACTCCCATTGACGAGCATCGCCAATACCTCACCATATTATTGCTGTAACTGAACTACACCTCCAGAATTAATGGAATGAACAAGATACAGGCCTAACCAGTGCATCTGTAACTTACCTGGATGCTTCATGAACTTGATGTTGTATAACAGCACCAAATCTCCTTCTGTAAATTGTTTATGCCTAATGTGACATTCATGCCATGCCTTATGTCGATCCTTTGCAACGTGCTGGTGGAAGCCTGCAATAAAGCGGTCCTCTTCAAGCTATATCAACTGCGCAATGTGCTCTTCTAATGCTTATGCATCATCCATGCAGGTCACCACAGTGATGCACAAACTAGGAACAATGTATTCCATGGGCATGACTGCCTCTTGCCCATATACTAGCTTAAACAGTGTTTGTCCTGTCAACCGTTTACAAGTGGTGTGATAGGCCCATAGCACTGCTGGAATTTTCAAGTACCATTCATCATGATTAGCATTAAATACCTTTGTCAACGTTGTTTCCAAAATTTTGTTGAACGCTTCAACAGTCCCGTTCTCGTACGAATGGTATGGTGTGCTTTTCTTATGTTGCACCTACAAATCCTCAGTTAGTGCTCTCACATTGCGGTTGATAAAGTGGTTACCCTAGTCACTCATCAATATCCTGGGACACCCAAACTGTGTCACAATATTCTCAAATATGAACTTCGCTGATGTCGCAGTGGTACAATCCACAACTGGTGTAGCCTCTACCCACCTGTTCATATAGTCAGTTGTGGTAATGATGTATCATGCACTATTCCTCTTCCCTGGTGGATTAATTGGACCCACAAAATCCACGGCCCATTTATCCAAAGGTTGTAGAGTTACCTGCGGCACAAGTGGCATCTCATCCCGTTGTGATGGTTTACCGATGTTCTGGCAGACATCACAAATCCGGGCATAGTATGCGGCATCATTATGCAATGTAGGCCACCATAGCCCAGCATGCAACACCTTCCGCACAGTAGCCCTTCCTCCATAGTGACCTCCCACAATTCCTGCATGTGCTTCTTTTAGAATGGGTCCCTCCTCATGCAGTAGGATACACCGTCGCAAGATTTCATCTGGTCCAATATTGTATAATTGTCCCACAATCAACTGGAAATACGAAGCTTTTACTACCAATTGCTTCTTCTGATTAGTCGACATGTCTTCTGGAGCAACTCCAGTTGCCAAGAACTGAATGATTGGGGCATAATGATCATCTGCGCTATCGACACGGCACAGTTGCGCATCTAGCAATACATCATCAATATTGGTAGGTTCTTCTTTGGTCTCAATGCGAGACAGGTGATCAGGACCAGCATTCAACCGTCTCAGCTTCACAACTATTTCAAAGTCAAATTCCTGAAAAAATTAGCAACCACCGACAGATCTTCCCCCCCAACACAGGCTTATTGGCCAAATATTGCAAGGCGGAATGATCGGTGAACATCTTGAAGTGACCGCCTAACAAATAGTTCCTAAAATTTTGCAAGGCATAAACCATCGCCAAGCCTTCTCTTCCAGTCATTGTGTAATTTTGTTCAGCAAACGACAACTTCCTTTTGGCATATGCAATTGGGTGATCCAGGTCGCCCTCACTTGGTTGCGCAAGCACAACCCCCAACCCAACCGAAGAGGTGTCAAAATGAACATGGAAGTCCTTGTTCCAATCAGGGAATACCAGTATGGGTGCGAAGGCCATCTTGGCCTTCAGTGTGTCAAAACTTCCTTAGCATTCCTGACTCCACTCAAATGCAGCATCCTTCTTTAATAGATTCTCCATAGGGCCAATAATTGCAGCGTATCCTTTGATGAACTTGTGATAGTACTCTGTGTGCCTCAGCATCACCCAAAGCATCTTCACATTCGTCGGCGGTGGAAAAATAAGAATTAGCATGATCTTTGCTGGATCAACCAACAGAACTTCCTTACATACTATGTGTCCAAGTAGTATTGTAAATGGCACATAGAAAATGTACTTCTTAGAATTTAATGCAATTTGATGTTGTCGGCACCTTTCTAGCATCAATCGCAAGTTGTTGAGATGGTCCCTAATTAGGCCATAGATTTTCCAATCATCCATATATACTTGAAGGAACTTTTGAATAGAGTATTTAAACACATCAAAACTACCCGAGAAAATATTGCTAGCGCATTCTTCATCCCAAAGGGCATGACTGTATATTGAAAACAACCACATTCAGTGACAAATGTGGTCTTATGGCAATCCTCCTTTGCAATCTGGATCTGGTGGTACCCCAAGAATCCATCTGTGAAGGAATACATCTCCTGTCCACCTACCCCTTCAAGGACCTCATCTATAAAAGGCGTGGGAAATGGGTCATGCAAACAGGAATCGTTCAACTTCCGCAGGTTGAGACAAATGTGAATTTCTCTAGTATTTTTGTCCTAAACCACCATAGGGCTTATCCATTTTAATTCCTCAATAGGCTCAATGACGTCGGCGTCCAAAATTTGGTTAAGCTCAGCTTTGACCCATTCTTTGTATCATGGGTTTAGTCGATATAGCCTCTGTCACACAAGTTTTGCATCTGGTTTCAATGGGATTTTCATCTCCCCTAGGTCCCCTAATATCCCCTTCATTTCTGAGAACAGCGTTGGAAAAATATCCTGGAATTCATGTAGCAGGTTTGTGATTTTGGCCATTGTTTCCTCATCCCAATAGTCCCCAATATTGGCAAATTTCAGGTTCTCTTCCGACCCACTTTTGACTTTCATGATCTTCAGTGGCTAACTCATTGAATTCGTCAGTATGTCTGGCGCTGCAACATTGCAGCTTCCTTCTGACTCCAGAATATTAACATTCCACAACTCATAACCATATTTAGGTTCCCCAGATACATTGTAACATGTCATCATGGATTGCATTCAGCAGTGCGCATGTGGATCAACTGGGTATGCGATAGGGATGACCTTCAGCACTACGTCGCCAATGATTTGCAATGCATTATGTACCTCTGGTTTGGCATCCTGGAAACTAAACGTCTGTGCAAAGCAAATGGACAACTCCTCCCAAGTGGTTATAGTTCTACGCAGTACTGCCACTACATACCAGGATCTCGGCATCTCGTTCAGAGTATGAACAAAAGCATGGACCCACTCATCTTTAGGTCATGATGCCCATAAGGCCTGGCATTCCATCAAGTGATTGGCGGGGTCATTCCATCCATCATATCTCCCAGCATGATAGACCTCTGAATCATCGAAGCACACCATCATCAATATCCAACACTGTCCCTAGTCATGGATCGTCTACTTGTGCATTTCCCACCATCGGGTCGGGGTAGCCTTCAGTGCTACATCTAGGACCAATACCCTTTGTGGTTCAAACACTTTCTCTTCATATTCTCGAAGGAATTCTAATAACTCTGGTAGCCTTTCATAAATTGGCAACTCGACAGTCTCAGTTTCTACGCGACGAAGAGAATGTGTGATCAACCCGCATTTCCTTAACGACACCTCATGTAGCCTATTTTGCCAATTTTCCAAAGCATCATCAAAATCATAGGAAGCAGAACTATCGTTGCGCCTTCCAATTTCACCATCGATGGTAGGGTGGATATAATCTTTAGAGATATTATAGGTGTGATCCCAACTTCTACTGGCTTCATCCCTCACAAGTTCAATATCCTGGTGTCCTTCCTAAGGGTCCATGAGAGCAATGACCTTGACATCCTGGTTCTCAAACATCATAACCCATTTTTTGAAATTGATAACCGCCATGCTATCATTATCCCACCTAATCCCTAGTAGTGTGGGATAGGAACCTCCATCTTCAACCACTTCTATCACATCAAAATCAACATATGTTTCTATACCTTTAACATCGACAACCAGGTTTGAGACGTGACCAATGGACTGAACCTTTGCTTGATTTGCTAGTCACAGCTGCATCAACGACCATCCCAATGTCGGCTTCCTCATTAGCTTCCAATTTTTATTGGTCATAATGTTTACATCTGATCCGAGATCCAGAATAACTGAGTCAACCTTGTAATCTCCAATCTGGATGTTCATCCTCATCTCCTTGCCTGTCTTCCTGTTTTGCAAGGAGTTCACCGTGGAATCCTTTAATGTCTTATCCTGGTGGTACAACAACTTCTCATTCTCGACAAGGGATTTTGGATCCCTTGCCAGCGATAGACAACTCTCAAAGAACTACTGCAAGGTACCATGCTGCAGTAATGGTCCTGCCTCTACAAATGGATCAAAAGCAGATGGCATTTCGATAATAGGTAACTTACCCAGATTTCTCCTGATTGCATGCTTGGCCTTGAAGAAGGTGTCTTTCTCCATCGCAATATCAAATGCTACCTTTTCTTTCCAGCGAACCGAACTTGCTGACACGGTCCATCTTCTCTAGTTGTCGCACCAGCGCAAGTGATAACCCCAACATCAACATCCTTTGGTCACGGTTCGGCTTGAATTGTTGCAACCGTCGATCCTTGATTCAGGTTCTAGGTTTGATTCAATGGTGGGTTCTGATTCAACGACAAGTTCATCAACTGATTCTGAGTCTGTGGCGGGATCTAACTCTACATTGTTGACTGTTTCTACACTTGGAACGTTGGATGGTTCTGAGTGTGTGCATTCTACAACTGAGGAATGTTTCTAGCCTGCCACTTTACAATCAACTGAGGAAAATTTTCAACATTATGCTCGCTGGCCACACAGTATGTACACTACGCATGAGGACACTCCCTCTGCTAGTGCCTGAATACTGCATGGGTATAACACTGCATTGATTCTCGACCTCATCCTCCTCCTTGACCGAAGCCTCCTCTTCATCCCTTGAATCCTCCGTAGAATCCTCCTCAGACTCCTCTGTGCTGAAACTAAGGCTAGGCCAACTGTTGCTGTGGGGGTTTTAGTTGCTGCTGGACATAGTGCACAAGTTGAACATATTATGGCTGAGGACAAATGAGTGGTACCTGATTATATTGTGGTCATGGTACAAACTGTGGTTGCGCTACGAACTACGGCTGCCATGCAAACTATGGCTGTGACATAAACTGCTGCTGCAATTGCAACAGGATAAACTACATCTAGGGCAATGGTGTATACTAAACCTACACTGCTGGCTGTGCCATCTATGGCTATGCTTGCATTGCTCGGGGGTCCTCACCTTTTCACAAAGTATGAATCATATGTCCTTTCCTGGAGCAAGTCATAAGCTAAATAGTTTTTATCGTTGTGTCCTATCGACCAACAAAAGGTACAATACAGACTCTCTGCCTTGGTAACCATATTTTGCATGTAGTCACAGTTCTCATGTTGATACCCATAGACCTTACATATGCGGCACCATGGTACACCAGCGCAGCTCAATGGGTTCGGGGCTCTTGAAAGCAAATAATTTCAGAACGTTAGACATGTATCCTTGGTGTGTCCGTCCACATGACACTGGGTGCACCAAAGTTCGTCACGATATTCCTTAGCCTTCTTGATATCTTGCAGTTGGAGTGTTAGATTGGCCAACTGTGCTTGAATCTGGTTCGTCCCAACCGCAGTTTCTCCTATCGACCATGCTTCTAATCTCATCACGAATTCTAGAGCCTTGCTTTGCGTCGCAATCTTTTTCCGCATGAGCAGTTGTCTGATATGTGGGACAGGCACGGTGATGAACCACTCCTTGTGATGAACATCGTTCATCTGGAAGCTACCTTGAGCCATCAACGTCTTAAACTATTGATCAAAGTCCCAAATTGTTTCATTGGGGAACTACTTGATTTCTTTCAACTCGGTAATGTACTAAGCCTCAGACTTCGGCTTCTTGAATTATTCAAATAACCCCTTACGGATCTCATATAATGTTTTCGCTATACCTCCCTGAGGAACCAACATGAATCTCATGTACCAATCCAGCGCATGACCCATGAGGGTGGTTTCCAGTTGGCTTTTCTTGACATCGTCATCCACAGTCTGTCGGGTGGTCCTAATCGCCTCGCATAAGAAACAATATTTCTCTGGGTCATCGATGTTGTTTCCATGAAATATTGGTAGCTTCATTTTGTCGCCCACCATTCTGGGCCTTCTTCCTCCGGTTGGTACTCTACTGCTAAACTGTTGTTGACACGTCAAGAAAGTAGATGTAAAATGCACGTTTCTTCCTATTGGTGGAGTAGTGCGCAGAGGTGTGGACACGTTATTGCCGGGGTTCGAGCCTACCTTTATTCTATGCGTAGCTTGGGCCTAGTCATCCTCATCGTCACTGAAAGGTTGCTTTGTCCTGTGTGGTTGTTCTTCGCGGCATCGCACTTCGATCATAGCAAGACCTTCTCCTATCCTCCGCCTCTTCTCTCAAAACCTTGCTCCTCCTCTTGTACAACCACTTGTTTCCTCAACGACCTTCAAAATATCACCATAACTCATGCCCATCTACCCCTTACCTTTCCATGTGTCTCCCCCCCTTTCGTCGCAGTGTCTATAGCCTCCACACACTAGAGTTCCACTACTCTTGGTCCATCTTCAAAATACCTTTTTTGTAGACAAGTTGTTTAATAGTTGCAGAGACAACAAATATCTACCTTGTGGTCCGTTGAAGAACTCCCTTTCTTCTTTACTAAATGACTTATTGATATCAAATGCAAACTCGGTAATGTACCCCTCCAGGATACTATCCAACCACACCTCAACAGCTCACGATTCCTTATTGTATGTTTCTTGTAATTTATGGATCAGCTCTGGAGTCCAAGATGTCGGATATCCTCCTTGGAAGTTTTTCTTCTTAGAAGCGAACTTCGGCAGCCACTCATACAATATGATAGGAAACTCATAGAAGAACCATTCATGAGGACCGTCATGAATATATTTGTCCAACCAACTGCCTGTCGACAGCTTCGAATTCTGATTTTCTATTTCAGCAAACTCTCATTGTTTTAGACCAAACCACTCCTCGATCTCCGATCGAGTCAGATGCCAAAACATATCCTCCTTTCAATCACAACTTGGTCCCGAAAATGAAACCATTTGTTGGCAAAAACCCACCAACAAATCCTCACCAACAGGGGTTCTCACTTTGTCGACGCCCAACCAACACGATCTCCCTGAGCACTGGCCCAGACAAGTTTTACCCTACCCAGCAACATCCACAGAGAGAACGAAGTCTCACCCGAGGTGTTCAAGGGAGAGCTGTCGGAACCAAGTTTCTAGCAGTAAGAAGGGAAGATATGGCATCTGTGGCTTCGACGGCATAACTATTAGATTACTCCAAGTCACTTGACAGAACTAAGATAGTTATCACAATTCATCTTCACAACTACGGATCTAACAGATGACATCATTCATTTATTGCAGTAGTGTTATCGCAACAGTATCATTCATAAAACAACTTAATAAACTTCATAATCATTCATCAGAATTGCGACAGAATTGGGATAGATTGCATCATCAGTTCATTGCAGCAACATCAGTAAATCATAAACACATTCAATACACTTCTGATTGACATCGCAATAGAGAAAACATGAAAATAGAAGACAACATTTAGGCAACAATCGTCATGTCATATTAATTCTTTGCAACAGATCCAAAACAGATAATTCTTATCCATAGCAGGAGACTGATTACATCCCAAAATTCAGTATCTGACACAGATAGATCACATATTGTTCAAAACAGAAGACTCATCAAGATCATAGACAGATCACAACAGATTGATCACTCTCAGATATTGACTTGTACTTGTATCCCCTGATCATGATCGTCTTACAATTGCAAAGCTAGCTCTATATATAGGCTTGCGCCTTTACATCAAAGGTCCATTTCTAACTAACTTCTAACCACTAATGACCTATGTCCACAAAACGTGGCCAATTAATACATTAAATATTCAAAAGAAGTTATTCTTCCACCCATCGCGTTGATCTGGCCTTGCACGGTGTCGCATGAGCTTATGCAACTGTCGTGACATTGTGCAACTCACTTACCCAAAACCCCTGCCAACAGTATATATGTGCACTTTCATATGTGTTCCTCTATATATGCGAATATACGAAAGCGCACATATACAGAATCTTATATAAATGTTCATATATAAAGAAGCGTGCATATACGAAAGCTTTTGTTTATGTGCATACACAGAGGCACGCATAAACGAAAGCTTCTGTATATGCATGCTTCCTTATATATTCGCATATATAGAATCTTCTGTATATTCACTCCTCCGTATATGTGCATATACTGAAGCTTCTATATGGGTTTCCATATATGCACATATACGGAAGCACACATATATCAAAGCTTCTGTATATGTGCATATATTGAGGCATGCATATACAAAAGCTTCCATATATGTGCATATGTACGGAAGCTTCTGTATATGTGTTATTTCGTATATGGAAGCTTATGTAAATGCGCATATACGAAAGCTTTCATATATGCACATATATGGAGGCAAGCATATACAGAAACTTCCATAGCTTCTGGATATGCGCATATATGGAAGCTTTCGTATATGCACATATACGGACGCGGAAATATACATAAGCTTCTACATATGTGCTTATATGGAGGCACACATATACGGAAACTTCCATATATGCGCATATACAAGGAAGCATCCATATATGGAAGCTTTCGTATATGCGCATACATGGAAGCACACATATACAGAAGCTTTTGTATATAATGTTTTGGTGTCTTCACATATACGAAAGCTTAAATATGAGTGCCTATATATATGCACATATATGGAAGCTTCCATATATATGCACTTCCGTATACAAAAGCATGTATCAAAGCTTCCCTATATGCACATATAGGGAAGCATGCATATACAAAAGCTTCTTTATATGCACACTTCCATGTATGCGCTTATACGAAAGCTTATGTGTATATGCACATATATAGAAGCTTCCATATATGCTCATATACAGAAGCTTCCTTATATGTGTGCTTATGTATATGTGCATATACAGAAGCTTCCATATATGTGCATATATACTAAAGCTTCCATATATTCCCATATATATAGAAGCATGCATATACATAATCTTTCCTGTATGTGCATACACGAAAGCGTGCATATACAAACGCTTCTGTATATGCATGCTTTCATGTATGCGCATATACAAAAGCTTCTATATATACATGCTTCAATATATATGATATGAAAGCTTATGTATATGCATGCCTCTGTATATGAGCATATGTGGAAGCTTTTGTATATGCACATATATTGAAGCTTCTATATATGCACATAAATAGAAGCTTGCGTATATGTCTGCTTCCATGTATGTGCAGCTTTCATATATGTGCATATACAAAAGTTTATGTATATATGTGCATATACGAAAGCTTTTGTATATGCACACCCCCATATATGTGAATATATGGAATCTTTCATATATGCACTCCTTGGAAGCTTCCATTGAATTTGTTCTTATTTTTACAATATATTTTTCTTGCACTAACAACAAAGAAAATTTGAATTTGATCTTTTAATTTAGGGTCAAATATTTATTTTTAGCAATTCAACTCTCATCTTCTCAATTTGCATACCTTGATGTCCTCCATGATATCAATATTGTTAAAAACCTTGTCACATTTAAGTTTAAAAGGAAATTGTCGAGAGATATGGACATTGAGAAGATGAGAGTTGAATTGCTACAAATAAATCTTTAACCCTAAATTGAAATATCAAACTCAAATTTTCTTTGTTGTTAGTGCAAGAAAAAAATATTGTAAAGTTAAGAACAAATTCCCATGATCTTCATTGTGAAATAGGGAGTTGGACAAGATCTAAAATCCCTTGGCATGGAAGAATTTGTGAGGATCTTTTATGGGTAAGTAAAACACACTTTCTTAAAATTCCCAACCTACAAGGCCATCAAATCTAATTTCAAAAACTCTATAAGAAAACCAAACTCTCTAGCTTGTTAAGCATGTCAATTAATATCAAGATGGGAACAAACCTAATTCATGATAGTAATTCAGTTACTGACACTTTTTTCAACTAACTAAGCTAAAATATAGAATCAACGTTTTGGATCAATTTTAACTAGATTGGTCCAAAATGTCGATTTGGGAAAAATAATATGATGGATTCAGAAGACATTATTAACCATAACCATGATCGCAAAATCCTAATAAATTTAACATTAACAATGGGTTAAGTAGAATCCCCCGCTGCTGCACATGGAGAAGACGTCGCCCAAGAGCCAGTTGTCTGGGGGCAAGTATGGAGGAGATGATATGGGGGAGGTGAGTAAGGAAAAGAAAGGATCTAGTAGGAGGATGGGACCAGGTGGTTGACTCCAGAAAACCCAAACTATACCAACCATTCAGATAAGATCTCATAAGATCGGAGAGAAGGTAGAACTATGGAAGGAGAAATCCCTCATCGAAAAATTTGTTGGGATCTAGACAAGAGAGAGAGAGATCTAGTCAGATGGATAAAGAGTAACTAGAACCCTAAAGGGAACTATGATATCCATATAGGATCCAAGGGTTTATTTACTATTATCTTTTTCAACCAGGAAGATCGTGATAGGGTTCTTGAGGGAGGACCCTATTTCTTCTTTTCGGAAGGTCTCTATCTCAAACTGTGGAAAGAAAGGTTTATCTTAGAAATAGAGGATATGAAGGTTTCCCTGGTTTGGATCTGAATTTTTTCCCTCCCATGCGAATATTGGGACCTAGAAATTCTGCAAGACATTGGTAACAAGATTGGGGAATTTGTAAAGGTTGCAGAGTAGACAAAACAACAAAGGTATATGGATTTTTCTCGCATCTGTGTCTATATGGATATGTCGAACAATCTACCAGAAGCTATCATCCTAAATTGGGATGATGAGGATTGGGTGCAACCAATCGACTATGAGCAGCTTCTGTTCAGATGCAAACATTGTCATGAATATGGACACTTTAGCCAGAACATTAGGGGGGAGAGAAGGACAAGGAAGGGTTTGTTCAAGTCCGAAGTAAAAAGAAGAATAGAATGGGGGGCAACAGAAGTCTATGAAGGAGAATCAAGGAAAAGGGGTGACCAGTAACAACCTGTTCCAGATCTTGGAGGAAAAAGGAGAGGTCGTAGAGGAGGAGAGGAATAAGGCAGAATCCCTAGAGAATCTAAAAGAGGGTAATGAAAGGGAATTAGATAACATGAAGGAATTAGAGGACCGGATCGAGGCAATGGATGAGGATGGTGTAGAAGATAAGGAACTGTGAGAGATGGATTTGGATGAGATCGAGAAAGAATGTGATAAGAAGGGGAGGGGGTATGTTTCTAGGAGACAACTAGAATTTCTCAAAGAGGCAATTATCAAGGCCAAATCTTGCCAACAACTGTGGATATCAATGGATCCTCAGAAAGGGATTAAAAGGAAGTCACAAGAGGAAGACATTAAAAGAGGAGGAAAGACGAATAAGCAAATGAAAATAGGAGGAAAGACGAGTAAGAAAAGGATAACCGAGATAAGAGTCAAACTTATAGAATCAGGCCAGTATCCGAAGATCGTGGAAGCATTCTCTGAAGTAAATAGGGTTAGCCAATGAATATCTTGTCCTGGAAAATTCGGGGATGTAATCATCCTAGGAAAATAAATACCTTAGCAAGGAAGGTCAAATAGGAAAAGCCAGATGTTCTCTTTCTGTGAGAAACAAAGTGCAATTCAGAAATTATGGAGAAGTTGGGACATAATATTTGGAGGGGAAATAGAGTTATGGCGATAGATTCCTCGGGAATGGATGGAGGTTTAGTTGTTCTATGGAAACCAAAATAAATATATCTATCGTATTGGAGGTCTAATATTTTCTCAATGATGACCAGCTTCACCATCCTGGATATGGGGGTAAAGGGAACCTTGGTGAATGTTTACGGCCCAAGCGCCTTCCCTCAGAAACCAACAGTTCTAAATTTCATGACTTTGTCGAAGGATCAAGCAAGTGAAGGATCTTGGATAATTGGTGGTGATTTTAAACTGATAACCTCTCTTAGGGAAAAAAGGGGGGGAAGGAGATTCTTGGATATATTCCAAGAGTCTTTCAGGGATTATATGGTACATAGTACTTTAATACATGTCGAAACGGGGAATGGGTGGTACACGTGGAACAACAGCCGTGGAGGTACACACCTTGTGGATTCTAGAATCGATATATTTTTGTTAACAAAGGATATTTCGAGAGGCACATGGGAGATAAGTGCTAGTGTCCTTCCGTCAACTCGATGTGACCATTGGCCCACAAGCCTTCAATGGGATTGGTTAAGTGCCATAATAAGAAATTCTTTCGAATTCGAACAATTTTGGTTGGAGCAAAAAGACTTCAAATATTTGGTGGGACAATGGTGACAGGAATTGGTACCCCCTATGGGAACAAGAATGTATAAATTTCAACAAAATTTGAAGGCTCTTAAATCCAGGATTCGCACGACGTGGAACAAGGAATACTTTGGGAATATCTTCCAGGCCAAGAAAAAATTGTTGGAGGATATCGAGAATATCCATAAGAAATTTATGGAGGAAGGATGGGATGAGGAACTGAGACAGCAGGAGAAAGACCTTCTGAATCATCTAGAGGATAGGGAGAGACACGAGGATATTTTCTGGAAACAAAAATAAAGGAACCAATTGATGCAAGAAGGGGAGAAGAATACCGAGTTCTTTCATAATACGGTTATCCAAAACCGTCAAAATTCAAATATTTATAAATTAAGGAAAACTGATGGAAGTTAGGTTGAATCCAAAATGGAAATCAAAGAAGAATTGGTCCACCACTTTCAGTAAATCATGACGGAGGACCAAGGCAATAGAATCCTGGAGATAACAAGGATCACAAGAATTATTCCTAGGTTAGTAACTAGCGATCATAATGAGATGTTGGTTAAACCAATATCTATGCAGGAGGTGGAGGAAGTTATGAACTAGATGGAACTGGGAAAAGTTCTAGGACCAGATGGGTTCACAACAATTTTTTTCATTTCTTTTGAGACTTGATTAAACAAGAGGTTTTGGAAATAGTAGAGGAATCACAACATAATCTAGGGGTCTTAAAGGATTTTAATTCTACCTTACTAACCCTGGTCCTGAAATGATAAGGAGATGACACCCCTAGTAAGTTCAGACCCATATCTCTGTGTAATGTCATATACAAAATCATTACTAAAGTGATAGAATATAGGCTAAAGCCGCTCCTCCCCAGTTTGATTATCCTGAATCAATCAGGGTTGTTTGAAGGAAGGAATATCTTGGATGGGATCATCTTGGTTCAAGAAACTATTCATTCTTTGAAGGTCACCAAGAAATCAGGTATGTTAGTAAAGTTGGATAAAGCTAAATCCTATGATAAAATAAGCTGGAAATTTATGAGAAGTATCTTGGAATCCTTTGGCTTTGGAAGGGAATGGATAGAATAGATAATGAACATGGTTTCCACTCCCTTATTTTCTATTATGCTGAATGGATCTTTGAATAGGATTTTGCATCCTTCCCGAGGAATCAGACAGGGGTACCCCTGCCCCTTTTTCTCTTCATCTTAATGAAATAATGGATTAGAAAGATCCTCCAAGATCGATTAGTTAGAGGAGAGATTCGTGGGCTGAACCTTTGTGAGGGAATGGATAAAAAAACACATCAACAATTCGTGGATGACATGATCTTAATGGGGCGGCCTTCAGTCCAAGAGGCCCAAGCCTTTAAGAAACGTTTAACGCTTTTTACAAAGGTTTCAAGGATTGAAGTTAACTCTGATAAATTGAAGGTGTTTTTCTTCAATACAACCATTGCTACCCAAAGAAATGTAATTCATATCCTTGGATTCTCCAAAGGATCTCTTCCTTCGAAATACCTGGGAGCTCTGCTTACTTAAGGCAATAACCAGAAGGTTTCCTGGAAAGATTTTCTTGACAGAATCGAAAGTAGGCTATCAAGTTGGACCCTTAGACCCATAAAACTCCCCAGTTGGTTGATTCTTGTCAAAGCAGTTCTCCAAGCAATGTTGGTTTACCTTTTCTCTATGCTTTCTGCACCAAAGTCTGTTATTAAGGAAATTTGAACATCCAGAGAAATTTTCTGTGGGGAGGAAGGGAAGAGAAGGCCAAATTTTCCCTAGTTGGTTGGGACAAAGTCTGATACCCCAAGGACAGGGTGGTTTGGGAATCAGGGATCCATAGGTTATGCATGAAATTCAAGGTTCTAAGATCTGGTGGAGATGGTGCAATTACAAGACAGAACCTTGGGTGAGATTGTGGCATGTGAAATATTCCCAGGATAGACCAACAGTTTATCTGATTAGATATAATGAGGAAAGGCAGGGATCTCATATCTGAGTGAATTCATGTTGGCTGGATTTTCTGTCTATGTCCAACTACAAAGAATCAACCCACATAAGTCACGTACTGCAGCTTCCAGTGTGTTTGGGTTAGTTGATTCTCATAGGTTGTGGTCCTACTACCATCTAAGTTTTCACTCTCTAAATTAAATCCTAATTAAAACAACTAAATTAAAACTAACTACATGTCTACAAACTAAATTAATCTAATAAAATTCCCATTTAACAGTTACAAAACGAAAGTCTATGTGGTTCTCTCTTAAGGAGAGTCTTTGTTTTAAGTTTTTTAAATGTTTTATAAAAACTACTTGAAAAATAGCTAATTGAAATGAAAATTTTATTTATAAGTTGCTAAATGAAAAAGAGGGAAATTAAACTAAAATACAAATCTGAATCTAAAAATATAATTTTTAGAATAGTTGCAATAAAGAATCCAACAACTCTTAAAACCACAAAGAAATTTAATAGTTGCTAGAAACTTATAGTTACAGTTATCGAAAAATAAATGTGATATAACTTCTAAAGCTAGTTCTAATTACTCTATATATCCTATCCCATGGGAGCTAGATTGAAATTAATATTGAATTAGTTTGCATTTAAAAGACAAACATATAATAATTTAAGTCGAAGAGAAATCTTACAATCAAACTATTACATGTTAAATAACTTAAAAAACTCCTGCGAATTAACAGAATAACATCACGAAAAAATGTTAGATGCTTTTAATTATGAAAAGTAAATCAATTCTTTGTTAATAGATCGAATTATAAAGCAATCATTATCTTCCAAAATAAATTTTGGAAGATTATGATTACAAGAAAATCAAACATAACTGAAAACTAAGTTCAGAAATTTGCTTAATTTTATTAAGAGCAATGATAAACATAAGTATAACTTTGAACAAAATCTAAAACAAAGTCAAGTTTTTGTGTCAAAAATAAGACATACAATGAACAAATCCAATAAAAGACCAATATAAAACCAGTGCTGAAGACATTGGAAGAAAATTTAATAAAAGTCTTATTAAGAGAAATGTTACACTAAATGTATAAACAGTGTCCACCATTCAAATCTCGATCTAACATCGACAACTTATCCAACTCAACTCTTTTAAAGAACAATTACAAAATAATAAGAGTTTATTTTTAAAAGAAGAACACAGGCCTCCCCCCTTTCCAGTGATTCCTTATAGCTTATATAATAAAACTATCTAACTACTTCCAGTTTTTGTGTAACTAATGCCTAAAAATAAACATCAATGTTTGACTAGTTGTTAAGGAATCAAATCAAACGATAGTTATAATCATTTCGATAGATCTCAAATAGATTCAATTTAGCATCTAGAGTGTTGTAACATATATCTATCTTAACGGCTGTCAACAAAGTTCATAATAATCATCCACGAAATTAAAACAGGTCCATGCAAAAACTTGGTCATGATAAACACCTGGCATCTTTTCCTTTATCTACTAGCAATATTTCATTGAAATAACATCATCATGATTAAAAATCCTCCAACAAAGATACATGTCAGCAAAATCATTACCAAGGGTAACACGTGGTGATAAATATTGCTTGTCTTCAACAACAACTATCAAAACGCATTGCAACCTGTCATAATCAAATAACAATGTATTAAATTTTATTATGAAATTACGTTAAAATAACAAAAACAATAAATTTCAAGCAATGCCCACATAATCTATGATTCTGTGGGTATGTTAATTAACATCTCCAATTACCTATATAAGTCAAAGAACACGTTACACTGTAACCAAAGAAATTCAACTTGAATATTCAAGTTTCACAATTCTTCTAGCTTCTGATAATCTAGCTCGTAGCTTAACAATTTTTATTCTTTGTTGGGGATGAGAAACCTATTTGTGAGTGGAAGTATCATAATACAGACAATCGTCTGATGCAGCACAAAATAGACCTGATTGCATCCAAGTTGGGTATTTCGTTCTATTGTATCGACATGCAGAACGTAGAGACAGGCGACACCATTAACAAAAGGAGGAGTTAGAGCGGTGACCCGAAGCAGGGGGGGCGAGACGATGAAGCTGGACGAAAATATTAAGCTAGCAGCTGAGGATGGCACAAGTGTGGAAGACCGTTCCATGAATCCAGTTTGAGTTTCAGTAGCTAGTATTGTGCATGATTAAGTTCCAATTTCCTTTCCATAGTAATGAAGTAGTAATAATAATAGTATGTAGCAGGACCAGGAATAGGCTATATTTTTTTGGAAGTCTGTCCAAGAAAAGACAGGTATTTTTGAGTTTCTTTGTATTGTTGGAACTGGATGATGACTCTAATACTTTGAAACTCTGAAAGAGCGATATGTATTTGGTTTTTAAGAAGTAATATAATTTTTATTTAAAAAAATAAAAATGGGTTAAGTAGTTTATGATTTTAAGTACAATCAAAACAAAGGATCAATTCTTCTCCATATAATCTTGAAAGTTGAAAGAAGATGCACTTTCATGTAGTGCAAGCATATACTTCAAGTATGTATCTTTCATGTGTAGATCATGTTGCTTGAGGTATGAATTGAATAAGTTAAGGGGAAGGGATGGGTCTATATATGAGTAAATAACTATGTTAACTTAATAATAAAAGTACACAACCCATATACATACAACACTTATAACACTGGTTGTAAGGAACCCAAAGATTTTATTGTGATCTAGTTTCATTATAAATGACATAAGCTCTCACCATATTACCTTTTACCTCGAAATTTGGTCTACTTATACATACTCAATCACTAAAGCATGCAATATTTGAGTCCATGGGTTGGCCCCCAAATATGCATGGATTACAATTCGTCAAACAATCAAGTGCATAGAGTGCACACATACATCCAAAAAATACATTTATTATATAATAAGAAATACATAATCGAATGGCATGAAGGGATTTCATCTTGGATACATAATTCTCTTAACATGATTGAAATTGATTGTTAATTACTAAGGAATATTATTTATGCATTTAATTTACTGTATGACCTTTATGTGAAGAAATACATTCCTACCCCTAACTAGATAACTCTTGGATGGATATTTTTGTCCTCTAAGTTGAATGCATATCTAAGTGTTATGTGATACTCAATTGTTGTACTTAAGGGAGAAATGGATAAGGAAAATAAAGAGACAAAGAGGGATTTCTCACTTTACCAAGGGCAGAGGAAAGAGGGGTAAAATAAATTGACTCCAAGGAAAGAAATGAACGATAGTCTAGTACCTTGATCAAGCATGAGTGATGCCTAGGATAAGATCAAACCCAAATGTGTGCTACATTACTTTTCTCATGACCTGTAATTATAACTGACCTCCAAAAGGTTAATTGAATCCTTCCATTATGCTTGTTTATAAAACAATTCCATTTAAAATGGAAAAAATAGCCATGCATTTTAAGGTGGTGACAATGATTATGCACATCATGGTTAGTTCACAGTACTATAATTAGTAAGAGATACACTTTGCACTTACAATAAGTACTAAGAAAGCATAATAGAGATATAGATGCAAGAGAAACAAGTTTAAGGTTTTGACATACCTCTCTCTAATTATTGAAATCCTATGAATCACTACCTAAATTTTGTGCTTGTGCCATTAGGTTCATTTAATCGATGATATATTTCTTGTGTAATTAGTTTATTTGTCTCTTAAATTAAGTTGAATGAGGGTTTTGGATCTATATGTTCAAATATTTGATGCAAGTAGTTCAAACATATGTGGAATGTTTTTTTGTAAATGCCATATTGGAAATCCCTTGACATTATATCTAAAATTACTAAAGTGGGTGGGGTCTATATCAAGTTCATTTTTTCTTGATTTTTGTGTACAACGCTAATTGAGATCTAGATGGTACGTGTGGCATGACTTCCTAGAACATTTTCAATGCCACTTTAATTTTTTCAAAATTCACTTTATCCTAATCCTAATTACCAAGAAAAAACCCGACTAGAATTTCCAATTGTGTTAATCCATTCATAATTAGATTGGAATTAATATAACCTTGTACACGAGTTGTTTGCATTTTTCTTTGACACCAAAACTCCTCTTTTGTGTGTTATGTTGATTTTACACAATTTATGTGCTTGTGCTTTGGGGGATGTTAATGGGATGCAACACAAATTTAACCCATTTTGATGTTAAAGTTCCCTTACCCTTAATTTGTTAATTAGTCACATATTTGTTGTGGTCTAGGAATTTTTTATAATTGAATTATATCATTATCAATGTCATTGCAAAAGGAAACTTTAGGCCCATTTATGCTCCTAGTTAGTTTTTTACACCACTCCAAAGTGACCAACGCTACATGACATGATCATTGAACATGTGTTTCAATTTTTAAGGTTTTGACCAATGACACATTCCAATAGCCAAACCTACCGTGATCATTCGAATGTAAATGTAATGGAAGGTGTTAATGAATTTTCATAATTACTCACAAATATACTATTGCCTTGTACATTCTAAAGGAAATGGTTAGGTAGAAAATTTAAATCAGAATTTTGTTTAGAAGCCTAATGCTATTCATCATATTTTGTGAATTACTAATAATGAATGATTCTTTATATATAGTCATCAATGTTCTTGATTGTACAATATTGATTTTCTGGAAGATTATATTAAGTCTATATGGAGAATTCAACAAAGTCCATGGATCGTCCAACACTCAAGGTAATGAAAAACAAATGGATGCAGATGCCTTTTTGTTACAATGCAAGGTAATCTCTCTTATGAGGGAGGGCGCATTCATGTGTGTGGAAACCAATGGATGTTAAACAATATTCCAAATGCCAACTAAGTTTAATAAAGGTATTTGACTTTGTCTTATAAGGACGGGTTTTTTTTTCGTTAATATTAGAACGTTTAGGGATAGTGTTTTGGTTAGTATTAGACTTTATAGATGGAAGAATTTGATTTGTCTTTGTCATCGTAAATGGTAACTATTAAAGTTTGTAATAAGTTTGGAATTGTATTTTGTTACTCTCATGTTATGTTATGGTATGAAAGAATTTACAATATGACTATATGTAGATTTTATACATTAAGTAAATAATTTTGCATCAATTTAGTTAAAATTAAGCATATACACGATTATTATTATATGTTTTTAAGGGATAAATACAATATAAATTGAACAAGGTTTATGTTAAATTATTTAAAGTGATAATAAAGGAGTGAACATATTTTTTCTAAAACTTCTAATATTATAGTAAAGCATTTGGGAATTATTAAGATTTTGTATAATTTTTATTGTATCATATAAAATAGATTAGAAGAGCTAAAGGTTCATTTTGAGTTGAGAGTTGCTGCAATAAGATTATATGAGAATGCCATTGCCAAGTTTAAGAGCAATGAGGGGTGGTCAAAAGATATTAATTGTAACATCAGAGTTAAAGAAGGTTTCCCCCTCTCCCTACCCTATTTGGAATTTACATCAATAAGCTAGAAGGTTGTTTAGAGGAAGCAAGTTGTGCTGGCACGATCTTAGCTAGAATAGTCATCATCCTTCTTCTCTATGCTGACGATATTGTTCTTTTGGCCAGGTTTCCATCTAATCTTGATAAGCAGCTAAGACTTCTTAAGGATTTTTTCTCTACCATGGGTATGTTTGTTAATACTGACAAAACGAAAGTTATGATTATCAAATTCAAGAAGGACACTTACTTTAATTTTGTATTTGACAATAACAACTTGGAGGAAGTGTCTTCTTACAAAACTTAGGAATTGATATTCATCACAAGCTCAACTGGAACTATAGCATTGAGAAAAGGATAAATGGAGGGTGGAAAGCTTATTTTGGTCTCGAAAATAATTGTAAAGCAGCAAACCTTGTGATGTGGGATAAAAAGAAACTCCCCTTTGAAACTTTAGTCACTCCTATTATCTTGTATGGGTGTGAGGTTTGGGGTTGTAGCATCTCTAGAGAATCCTGGAGAAAGATTAAGCAAATCCAAAAACGTTTTAGTGACGTATAACCTAAAAATTAAAAGCAATACACCCTACCCTATTCTCCTTATAGAAGTGGGTCTTTCCCCTATCGAAAGCCTCACTATGACTAGGATCCTGTTATACAAGCACAAAATCAATAACATGGGAGATCATAGACTTCCTAAGCTAGATTTAAATTCCAGCCAAAATCACCTAAGCAGGGATGATTTTAAGGAACCATACTTATTTAAAAGTGTATAAATGTTGGCGAATCTTACCAATTCTTAAAACTCCAACTATAAAATGTTTGGCGATATTTTTCAAAAAATATTTTAATTTTCAAGGATTTTATATTGTTTATATAATAATTTGGCGATTTTTAGGGTGAAAAAAGTTTACCCCATCAAAATTGGGCGAAACAGGCCTTCAAAAAATGCAAAATGGCGAATCTTTTTTTGGAGAAAACCCCCTAAAAATAGCCCATGGGCTAAAATTCGCCCCTAAAATTATCCCTGCACCTAAGGCTCAAGCGAGGTTGGTATAAAGCTACCAGGGCCTGGTTAAACCATTGGGAGATCGACAAAACGTTTGCATTGCAAAATATTAATAACATTAAAAATATTGTTACTTCTACGTTTAAAGAGAAAATGCGGTGAAAAAAGATTTAGAGGCTAAAAGAAAATTAAGATATTATAAAGAGGTCACCAACTCCACTCTAGAAGATCAAAAGTATCTCTCTGTTATAACTAGTTCAAAGAAAAAAATTAATATAGCCAAGATAAGAATGAACTCTCATGAGCTCCATAGTGAAACAGGTCATTAGATAGTTCCTAAAACACCATGGGTAGAAAGGATTTTCCATATCTGTGAGAATATGAACATTGAGGATGAAAATCACTTCCTCTTAGAGTGCCTTGCGTACACCCACATTAGATCTTAGTTTCATAATCTTTGTTGCAATACCGACCTTCCTAGCCTTTTAAATTGTCAAAATTATGCACGGATGCAGGTGTCAACAGTAAGGCCAGCTATTCAGCTGGCACTAGCGACACGCATCCTCCTATGTAACCAACATCGCATGCTGCCAGTGATGATTCCCGGTGCCTGGATTCGAACAACTCCACCGACGTTACTTTCCCGATGATCTCTGTCGACACTTAGCATGACCTTCGCCTTTCAGGTGCAGTCAATGATAAGATGTGCGCTCATCACCCAGCTCATGAACGTCGTCACTCTATGCAGGATCCTTCGAACGTTGAAGATTATTCCCGAGTCTTGTTGGAGCATGAGAGCAGAGCTAGAACTGGTACTTCGTCTTAGGCTCATTCAGGGCCTGTTTACTCGGATTAATGGTGACTGACAAGAACTCCATGCAGTCTTTCTACACGCACTATGAAATGGATGATAGGTGTATTGGCCGCGAGTTTAGGGTGGTATACCACAGTATCTCTGCTGTTGTTGCTAACTCTGCTGATGCATATCATTCCAGAGCCTTTGTAGGAGTTTTCACCCCTCTGCATATTGGTATCAGACTCAATTCGACGGCAATGTCTCGCCAGTGAGGTACTCCCAGACGAGCCCACTTGGGGCGAGCAAAATCCCAGAGGAGTAGCAGTGTCCCCATCCCTGAGGATTATGAACCGCACATTTTTTGTCGTGTTCAGGTGATGGTAGAGGCTTGGGAGAATAAGGTTTTGAACAGAAAGCTTTCGACAGGGGAGGATGGCAGTCATATCAACCACTGCTGGATGGTAAAAAATATGCTTTGTAACCTAGCTGAAGACATGCTTAGCAATTGGGTTGAAGCTAGAATGGCGGTCCATTCCATGAAAACGAAAATCACTAAGATCAATACCCAGTTGACCAAATTGGAAAAAACCTTCTCCTGGAAAGGCACAACTAGTATTTCCAGCTTAAATGTTCATAAGTCGAGGGCCGAAGCACAGGGTGGCGGTGCTAGTGGCGGAGCTAGTGGAAGTGAAACGGGCGGGCGTGCCATCACTACTCTAGGGGGAAGTGGTGGCTCCTCCAAGTCGCCTCGGGCTAAAACATTCCAGGTGCCTTCTCCTGTGGAACCCCTCCCCAAACGACTGAAAGACTTCTCTTCTCCGCAGGCTAGTCATCTTCCATCACTATCTCTCGTTCCAATGGCAGCCACAAACTTGCCCACTTTGTCGCAGGAGGAGCGATGGGCTTGCCCCATCACTGAAGATCCCCCCTCAGCTTAATGCGTGCTCTGAACAAGTCTCTTTCAGGCTTCGCTTCGTGCAGGCCTTTAAATATTGTCTATGTTTTTATTTTTAAGGTTTACTTTATGTCTCTTTTTGGTTCTAGCGGGGCTCGGTTGGTTATGCAACCCAGTTTCCCTGCATATCGGTCTTGAATAGTTTTTAGAGTTTTTGTTCATTGTCAGTATGCTTCCAAACAGACAGGTGTCTTATTTTTTGGAAATGGCTCTAAAGGAGGCACAGTCTCCTTCAATCTCTGTCAAATCATGAGTTCTTTGATGTAATTTTTTTTCCTTTGTAATATAATTTTCTGTGCAACTTACAAAAAAAAAACTTATCAAAATTATAGTGAACTCGGGACACTTCTGTCCAAGCTCTTTGAGCATAGAAATACAATTTTAAAACAAACTAAATAATCCGCTTCTTTAGGTCCGATAGACCAAAGTTTGGTCTCAAGGGACGTTAACCATCATCATCATCATATCATTTAAAGAAGAAAATCAATATTATTAAAATATAAATGAAATTTTAATTACATATTAAAAAATTTGCAATTAAAAAATCTTAAAAATATAAAATTTAATATCGTATCTTTATTATACCTGCCTCAGCAGGTATATTGTAATCGATCAGGTTTGACTTTGCTTTGACTTTGCTATTAGCTGGTGCCTTTTGAGGCAGTTTTAAAAAATCAAAGCCTGTTTTGCAAAGTGAGACTTAGGGGTGTGTAAAATATTTTTTTTAATTTTGTTAAAAAGCAATTTTTGTCAACAGCTGATTGGTGGATAGGAGGTGATGTCAGCCTTGGGATTTGGTATCTGGATTTGGGTTGACATGTGTCCACCTGACGTCATAATAAAAAATTAAAAATTATATGCCATTGCCGGTATTGGTCGTCAGATTTAAATTCGTCGGTTTCTACAGTGGCGACCACGACGACGGCCACAGGCCTTCGCCTACTAAATCTGATTCCTCTTCTTCGCCATGAGATCTGGGATGCCTTCCGCAGGCCACCTCAAGGGAAATGGCTCCAAAACTAAAGACATCTGATTCGACCATGGCTTGCCCACTTAGTAAGCACTCGGGTGTGATGTAACCAGCGGTTCCAGCAACACTGCTAGCAGCGAAATCTCTCATGTCGTGCTCAATCAAACGGGCTATGCCGAAGTCACCGAGACGGGCGTTGTAATCGGAGTCGAGCATGATGTTGTTGGCTTTCACGTCTCGGTGGATTACCTGCTGCTCACATTCCTCATGGAGGTACAACAGAGCGGAGGCTACGCCCGAGACAATTTTGTATCTCTGCTCCCAATCTAGAAATCCACCTACACATGAATTCCTGTTGAAAATATGTTTGTCCAGGCTGCCATTGGACATGTATTCATAAACCATAATTAGCTGCCCTTTTTCATGGTACCACCCGAGCAGCGGCACCAAGTTTCGATGGCGAAGACGGTTGATGACACTGATCTCGGATATAAAATCCTCTTTACCATGTTTGGAATCTTTGGCTATGCGTTTTACAGCAACCACACTGTTTTCCTTGGGGACAATGCCTTTATAAACGGTTCCGAAGCCGCCACTTCCAAGGTTAGATGCGGCGCTGAACTTATTCGTGGCCTTCTTCAGATCTTTGTATCTGAACTCCCGTGGCCGGCCTGGAAGATCCTGTAAGGCACCCGATATGATAGTCGCCTCTGCCTGGGAATTACGGTATTTAACGAACTCTATACTTCCGATCCCCACGAAGAATGAGAATACGAGGCTCACAAGAACTAGTGCAATAAGTAATGGCGTGCGATCTTCCGGATCCAAAGATGGAAATTCTATAACTGTGAGATTCCATGACTTGATACAGTTGAGCTCTGTGGCCTCGCCCGTTGAGGCAGAAAAGCCGAAATAAGCCTCGGCGTCAAGGATTCCGTCAGACAAATCGATGGTGGAGGAGACGAGAGACTGCAATGGGCGATCTTCAGACTTGTTTGCAAGGTAAACATCCAGCTTCTTCGTATAGCCATCGTACAGAATCCAAGCCTGGATATCGTATCCGCCCTTCAAGTTGATCTTATCCTGCTCCAGCGATGTACAATTTTCTGAATTTATGTTATTAACATTAATGCCTACATGGTTACCATCCGGATCGCTAGTCCCTAGGCTCTTCTTTGTATCGAACTCGACCACCACCACCTTACTACTGTTACTCCCATTAGTGGAGGAATTGAATAATCCCAACCATTGGCCAGAGCAATTAGATGGTATATTATCATGATCTACAGAAGTTATTATAAAAGCCAGACCCTCTCCGCCACCTTCCTCCTTTTGTAAAATGTTTAGAACGAATGAGGCATTGAAGGAAGACACGTTTTTTCCTTGGTATAAGCTAAATGTTCTGTTCAACATCGCTCTTCCGCATAAATTTCTCATGGGGTCCTCACCGGTATTACTTGAATCCACCGTGACTTGCAAGGCTCCGTTGGTTGATATTGTGGCGTTGTGCATAAAGAACTTAGAGCTATCCGTATTGAAGTCGAAAGATGTAAAATTAATCGCATAGCCTGAAACAGTTTCTGCTACCAAAATGGTCGCAATGGCTGCCAAGATTATAACTTGAAGGAGACCCATTCAATTTAATAGAAGCAATTTCAATCAATATAAAGTGGATTCGTTACTCACAAACGATTGGAGGTTTCTGGAAAGTATTGGCAGCCACAAATATTGAAATATCTCAATACTGATCTGACTATCGTATTAATCTCAACATCGATGTTTAATGGCATTCTAGCATGCACCTGCGGTGCACCTACGCTTTTTTATATTATTATTGTTTTCAGAAAACTGGCCTACCCATGAGATGAGGCACGGAATTTCCAGGTAAACTACACAAGCTCATCTGTTTGAACAATATTCAGTCTAGGTCTCCTCCACGTTTCAACAACATAATACAGTTCAATATGTGAAGTCTATTTCTGCTCCACGTTTCAAACGTTATAACAATCTTATAAGGAAAATATTTAAAAAAAATATCCTCGAAGGATCCAAAGAAACAAAGTCAATTATGCCGGCTAGGAAGTTTCATTATTTTAATTTTAATCTAAGCAGGGTATATATATATATCTAGGAAAAACCTCATGTTCCGAAAAATTCATACATATCTAAGAAAAAACTCATGTTCCGAAGAAGTAAATTGATCAACGGCAATAGTGTAGTTTCCTCTCGCATAACTTGTTTGTTTAAATGCATAATTTGTTTATTTAATTAGCATGTTTTAATTTTAATTAGCATGTTTTAATAAAGCATGTTTTGATTTGTTTGTTGTTTAAACAAGAGTTTGTGACTTTTAGGTCTTCTCTTTTAAATTTAAAAGAAAAAGAATATGCTTGATATCATGGAGATTTGCTTAATATGACTTTACACTTTACATATAAAATAATTCACATAGGTCATTGTAGTTATACTTAATTGATTCCCAAGCCAAAACAATGTGATCCAAAATATGTTTAACTTTAACTAAGGTATGTAATTCATCTTCAAACATTAATGTCCTTTAAACAACAATATGCTTTAATGGAAGATTTAAGGATTGGTTGGATGATACCGACTTTTATTTCCTCTCTAAGAGCATCCCATATTGCTTGGTAAAATTGAACTAAAAGACTCATGCACTGTTTGCCATATCTAGAGGCAAAACAACGCAAAAGTTTTAACAACCAAGGTTTTCATGATCAAGTTTAAGCATCAAGGTTTCTCACCACCCTAACCACCTTTACTTATAGTTGACATTGGTAACTCAACTCGAGAACTGGATGTGTTGGTTAGTCCACTAGATTGTATTGTAAAAAATTTTGTATTGTAACAAAGATTGTGAAATTACAATTTAATGTGGTTGTCATTAAAAATAAATACAAATCCTTTTAATCTATAAAGTTTATCATTTTCTTCATACTACATTTAATTTGACATGCTGTTTGGTTTGGTGGTGAGTTTGTCCATCACCAACTCAGCATGGTAACAACCAACCATATATTTTGAGATTTTTTTAAGGAGAATGATAGTTATAGCTTAACGACCAACCAACTTTTCAATATCCGATGCTAATTTACTTTACATTGTTTCTTTTGTCTCCTTGCTGCTTATACCTGCCTCTTAGAAATATTTTATTGTGATATTGTATATAGTTTAAAGCTAAAAGTTAAAGAAATTATGAAACATTCAAACTTGAAACAATGGAATCGATTGCAAACAATTTAGAAAAACATCTTTCACTCTCCAATCACAACATTATACAATTGCTGCCCAAAACTCATAATCGTTCGACCATGTGAACTTCTCTAGAAACTGATCAATCTGCTAATCCTTTTCTTAAGAGGCAGGTACTTAGCAACTATGTTGCTATTTCCACTTGTTTTATTTTTAAATTTTAATATGATTTTATTTTTAATTTGTTAAAATTTACGTATGTTATTTTATATGGATAATAGCTAAATGTTGTTTAGTATAATAACATAATTTTTAAAAAAGGGAATAAATAAATAAAAATATAAAGTGAATAAAAAAATTACACATCAATTTATGATAAATCTAGGTTTAAAATAAAGTTGTTTTGATTTATTAATTTATTAAGAAAATGTAATTAAATATGGATTATCAAAAATGACTAAAACTCTTTTAATCGACATCTAGCTGTTTAGCCAATGGTATTGGAATAGCAAACTAAAATCCTGTTATAAACCTCAATATTAGCTAGAATAGCATACTAACATCTCCAGTGATCCTCAATATCAACCCGAATTGCATTGTTGATATCATCTCTAATCGTCGTTGATAGTGGCCAAAACAAGAAGTTGAAATCGAGATTGATATTGTCTAATGAACCATGAGAGGCAAAGAAATGCCAACTTAAACATGAAAATGCATCCTGAGAGGCAAAGAAATGCCAACTTAAACATGAAATGCATCGTGAGAGGCAAAGAAATGCCAACTTAAACATGAAAATGCATTGTGAGAGACAAAGAAATGCCAACTTAAACATAAAATGCATCATGAGAGGCAAATAAATGCCAACTTAAACATGAAATGCATCATAAAAGGCAAAAAAAATACCAACTTAAACATGAAAATGCATCATGAAAGGCAAATAAATACCAACTCAAACTTGAAAATGCATTACCATCATTATATATTTGTTTAAACAACATTTCAGGGAGTATATACACACGGTCAGTGTAACTCATGGCCACCAAATGCATGCATAAACTAACATAAATGTTGCATTGAGACGGTTTTGTAATAACCATATGGTTAGCTAAACAACTTTTCATATTTGTTTAAAATGCATTGCCATCATTATATATTTGTTTAAACAACATTTCATGGAGTATATACACACTGTCAGTGTAACTCATGGCCACCAAATGCTTGTATAAACTAACATAAATGTTGCATTGAGACAGTTTTGTAATAACTATATGGTTTCTGTCTGTACTTGAATGAGTCACATTCCTTCGAGTTTACTGTGGAGGCGAGACTGTGCACCAACACCAAAGCAGAATTGATTGGGCTTTGGGCCCTTCTGCATACCACCCAAATGATGGGGATTCCCACACTCAAGGTTTTTGGTGACTCCTCAGTCATCATCAACTTGGCAAAGGGTACTGCTACCCTTTCTCTGTATGAACTTCATTACTGGTGTAGGGAGACTAGAAAGCTATGCTCTCACTTTCTAGAGTTGTCATTCTGCCATATCTACTGTGAACACAATCAGCAAGCAGACCGTCTTATTAAAACTGCTCTTTCTTTGGCTCCGGGTTTTGGCTCATTTTCTAAAAAAATTTATGGTCTTTTGACCTCACATGACATTTTCAAGCTCATTTGAGCTAGTGTTGGAGCTTGCTCTCCCTATTTCACTTGGCACCCATTCTTGTTTTTTGTATGGAGCAGGCTCCTTTAGACTGTTGTTCTGTGCTCTTTTTGTCTACGGTAGATATGGGTATCACTGACAGTATATACTGATGGGTATTATGATATGTTGGATAAGTATTGGGTCCTCTCCCTTACAGCATTGTTGAGTTGTGACTCTTCTTGATGTTAAGTCGTATGTCACTTATTTGAACCACTTCTATGATTGTATCCCATATTTTGGGCGGGTTCAGCAGATGCCCTTTGATTCTAATGAATATCAAGAACAGGCTTTTTTCTTTCTAAAAAAAAAGCTAAGATAATAATCTTTATTTGAGTTAGTTACATTTTATGTTAATAATCATTTATTAACTTTAAATTTATCATATTTTAAAGGAATACATTTTTAATTTAAATCATTTATTTAACTTTATTGTAATTTAAATGAATCAATTTTTTCTTAAATATATAAACTTTTTAAACTGATAATTAAAAACGTAAAAATGAATACCTGCTAAAGTTTAAAAAAACAACGTTTCCTATCCCAGAGATTAAAAAAAATACGGAAAAAAATAAAGTTTATGGCTAGAAAAATTGACGGCTATCAAGTGATCGTCTATAAGACTTTACCAGCAATAAATGCATATCCGTTGTCGTCTAGTCCGGTTAGGATACCTGGTTTTCACCCAGGCGACCCGGGTTCAAATCCCAGCAACGGAAGGCATATTTTCTTTGTTTTCAATTGGGATTCTAAATTCTTAGAGCAAAACGGTTACGAGATTCTTAACCAGTTGATTCCTTTTCTGATTATCAAATGAATACCAGAGAAGCAAACCCGTTAGAATTTTATGAATATTGCTGGAATAGCTCAGTTAGTTAGAGTGTCTAATGAGGAAAACCCGTTAGAAATTTAGAAATATTGGGAGCTCATAAACATTAACAACTATAAAAGTGATCCACTAATTTTATCTTATTTTGGTCCTTTTAATTAATGAAATAGAGGTGTTTTTTAATGATTTAAATGGCTAACACCTCAAATTTCTATAGGAACTAGAAATTTCCAGCTAAATAGCTACTGGATTCGATGAAGAATTTCTACCACAAATCATCACAGTTTTTTCATGTGCCAAAATCCAGTTCAAGACGGTTAAACAAACTCAATCTTTTTGGAGAGTGATCCACTTCTTATTTTTTAATTCAGGTCATTTTAATGGTTTTAATCATTGAAATTTAAGCAATTTTGGTCATTTATATGGCAAAAACTTTTAACCACAAATTTTATGATCAAAGTTCCAAGAAAACTATAACTTACAGGGAAAGTGCTATTAAGGTAAGAAGTAATAGTAACACGACTCATTAGAATAAGATGGAAACATATAGGCACCTCACATATCATGTCATTACAAGTTAGTGATCCAATCCAATGAAGGGGTGTATGTATATGCCCATAAGTAAAGGAAGTAATGATATAAGTACCTATAAGATATACATGTAAACATATAAATTGTTTACGGTTATAAGAAGGGTAGTGAACTTTTATGACATAATGGACTAGCTTCCTTGTTAAATGGGTTGATAGATACACCTAAGGAATTTAAATCTAATTGAAACATAAAGTAAGAAGTAATTGTAACACAACTCATTACAATAAGAAGGAAGTATATAGCCACCTCTTATATCATGTTATAACAAGTTAGTGATTTAATCCAACAAGGAGTGTATGTATATGCCCATAAATAATGGAGGTAATGCTATAAGCACCTATAAGGTATACACTTTAATTCAAGGACCTATGGCCAAGTAAATGATCTTAAGAATAATTAAGTGTATGGTAGTAAAGTTCATGAGAACAAACATTCCCATTGGTAGACACAATTGCCAAGATGAAGGCCTTCTGAAAGACCTCCATTAACTATTAAGTTGAAATAGGAACAAACACAGTAGAATACTAAATAGTAAGACTCACAATGCAATATTTATTCCTTATATTTGGTCACTCATGTTTTTTAGATATTATTTCTTCCTAACATCCAAAATCTCACTCACTAGATGTTTCTTAGTGCACAAAATCTTACTCATCCTATCTTCATTAGAGTACCAAATATTGCTTTAGACATTTGTGTTGGGCACAAAAAAGTTCCATGGATGGCTTTAACGTAATAGATTTTTCTTGTTATAAACATGGAAAATAAATTTTAATGATTGTAAGAAGCATATTTGGTCATCGCTACAAACATGGTTATCTTATAATCTAGGGCTATATGTCTATTGAAATTTGAATTCGAGTCATTGACATGGTGACCCTTTGTCTCAACGACTACACCACAACCTTATGGACTTATGTTGAACTTATATTCTTATTGACTTCTAAATACCAAAAATATTGGTAATTAATATTATCCATTATCATTGTTATTTCCTTCTAAAATAAAATAAAATTAACGTTGTTAGTTATCTATTTTCTTCCCTTCATTGGTACTATGTGAATGTACAATCCATTTTTAGGGTATGATTGTGAGTATTACACGTAATGGGACTTTAACCCACAAACCCTTGATTAGAGGTTATACATCTTATCCATTAGTGAAGAACCACATTTTTCTGCATTCGTATCTATTTTCTATTTGTGATTTTATTGCAATTGTCCAAGCAATTTATATATTTTTAATATGCATTTAATGAAACGTTAACTTCAATAGTAGCATATTTATTTGACTTGTAACTGCTTTTTTCTTTTGATATATGTCAATGCTTTTGTCTTGGATATAAATAGATGAATGATTCCCATATCCATATTAACATAATGCAAACACCCACTTTAATATGGAGGAGACAGATTTTAAACTTGCACGTCTTCCATATAAGAGAAATATTTAACAAATTGGTTATGGATTAATCCTCCTACATTTAACTAGTAGTAGTTTCCTCTTACTTACAAATAAAATCAACAATCCAATAGAGCATAGAGTATATGAGTGTTTTCTTAGTAGTATTCTCATGTTGATGTTGATGCTCATCCAACATATAAAAAACTAGTCAATACAATGAAGTGTAATTGATCACAACTCTATCACACAAAAATATTCATTCTTGGCTTTCTTGACAAGTGATTACGAAGACTAATGCCCATAAATCTTAATTTTGTAATGGATTTCATGATGACACTCGTGATGAAATTTGTATAGAGGGAGAGGGATTGTGCAAATCAATATTCTGCCATTCCAATATGATAGTGTTGTGCCAACACTATACCATATTATAATCACTTATGTGATCATTTTGAAGTGATTTTCATAGTTTTTGCACTGAGACAATCCAAGGTGGATCTCTTATAGTGAGTGTTGGAAGAGATGTTTGTGTACATATATACATACATATATCAATAATGTTAAGAGGATGAAATGAAAAATATTTGATGTCAAATGTCTAAATAAAAAACACAAAAAATAACTCGATTTGTCCATTCTATACAAAGTCATTTACAATTGTTTCAAGATGATATTACAAAGGGCACCACTCCAAAGTAAGATTGAAGAAAAAATATTTGTCAAAGCATGAACACCAGATCTTGCATGTTATTAAGAGGAGAGACCTCAAGGAATTCTATCAATAGAAGACACTTCAAGGAAAGAAGAAAAAATGAATATGAAATAGCCACAACCTACCTCTAGTTCCATCCAAAGTAAAATTAGAATTTCAACACTAGAATATGAGAAATACCAAAGATGAAAAAGAAACAATTCATTAAAATTTTGAGAAAACAAAGAATGGACAAGATGAATTATCAAAATTTTCATTTTTTTTTGGCTTTCACTTTGGTGTCTACATTTTGATAATTCCTTAGCTGATCTTAAAGATTTTAACTGGTTTATCCCAAAGATGGACCAATAAATGATTTAAATGTTGGAATCTTTAGTATAAACATACATAATTTAGAAATTAGAAATAAACAAAATGAATCATCTCAAGAAGTCAAGTCCTCCCTATTATCAACCAAAATGGCACTTCTACGTCTCAGTACTGACATCTACTATGTCAGGACACAAAAGGACAAATAGGATTGAAGTTCCCAAACACTATAGATGTATTTGACTGATAATACATGAACTCCTTACCAGCTTGATACATTTTCATTTGGATATTAAGGATGCCCACGCGACTATTGCATTGCAACCTGCATGTCATACACGACTATTTGCACTGCAACCCGCATGTACCTTGAACATGTGACTTGTCCTAAAGCAACTCGTGTGTCGTACGTCCATTTCTTATATAAATACTCATGCGTGCCTTAATCCAATATTAAAAATAATAAATCACGATTAGTCGAGATCAGTTGAGCCTTAATCAATAACTATCTCAACTGTCTCAACCATCCTAACCTTTGAAACCTCTCTATTTCCCCATGTATAAATAGAGGGCATGGGATGGGGCTAATCAATCATTCTTGAAAGAGTAAAGTTATGCTGGTGGTATGCCTAAGACCTATTGGAGAAGCAAAACTCAGTGTTCTCGGTTTACAAAGGAGTCCTTGTCTTAGAAGCTGGGTTGTAATCTTACCATTCTCTGTTTATGAGTAAAGAAAGTTCTTCTTCCAATCTTCGTATTGTTGCTTTCTCATGTATAATGGATTATGAATGATTTCAACTGTGTTATTATGAATATGCATTTCACTAACCATTGATATATATATATATGAGATATTGCTTGAAGAATTTGTCTTTCACAAGTGAATTGGAAGAGCCCTGGAAGCTTTGAAGGAGATCAAAAGAGGATAAGACCAATGTTGGATCAACCATCATAAACCGGGTAAGTCAAACCTTCTTCCTAATCCTATTTCATTTTCTAGATAAGTTGATTGTATGCAAGTGTCTTATAAGTTGGTAACCCTAGAGACCCTAGGTTACAAGGGTGTATTGTCTTGAACAACAGAACTAGTGACTATGCTGGGGAGTCCAGCCTGTTGTGGGTTCATTCTTTAGGTCCCCTTACCAGACTTTGCTTCTTTTTATTCTGGGTGTGTTCAGTCTATTTTTTACCTTTGATTTATAATTTTTCATGTTCAAAACCTTATTGTTAATCGTTTTTCTTTGAAACAATTTAGCAACACATGCGGGTTGTATACCTACACAATCGTGTGTTTCAAAGTATAAATGCGGATTTCCTCTTGGACAGTTGCATGTCGTAGGTTGGTTGTTTGCATAGACAGTCGCGTGTTTCCTGTAGCAGTATTTTGGCCTTGTAGGGTTTGCTTGTCCCTGCTTTTCGATTTTTTATTGCTTGTGAGATTCTGTTTATAACTTGACTCTGTGAGTCTAAGACCTGTATGTCACATCCGCCACTTGATTCCATCAAGTTCTTGAGCTTTTGGTGTTTGATTTTCTTGCATTATTGAGTGTAGGTGGTCCTCATGCTTGGTTTATGAGTTTGAGTGCTTATGTTCTAGGTCAGTGATCAGGTCCTTGAATGCTTTATACTTTGTACTACTTTTTGTAGTCTCAGTTTGTCACTTTTTCTTTGTGGATATAGCAATCTTTCTAAGTTGGTTAGTTTCTCCAAGTCGGGGTTTGTTCCAGTCTTCTTCCTTTTGGTTGAAGTAGGTCACTTTGGGATCCTTTTTCCTCATTTCACTGCTTATATGTTTAGATTAGTCAAATTGCTCAAGTTGCATTCATTTGCATTGTAGTTTTTGAAGTTATTTGAAAAGAAAAGACAAAAATATTTTGCATTAGGTTGCATGTAGTATTGCTTTTCGTTATTTTTTGAAGAAAATTTCAAAAATTCTTAAAAATGCTTGTAGTGTCTCATACTTAGATTTATGTTCATTAGCTTGCATTTATAAAAGAAAAAGAAAAGTTGGCTTAGTAGTTGCAATATACTTTGAATTTACTTTTATGCACCATTTTCGTTTCTTTTATCATGTCTATAACACCACATGAGTTTCACACCTTTTAAAATGAACGATATAATTAAAAATTATTAGCAAGTTTGATTTTTTAGGCTCCTACACCAACTAGATTAGGTTATACTTGTGGATTAGGGAGTTTCAACTCTCCATAAGTATTCGATTTCAGACGTAGTTGGACAATCACTAGGTAAATCCTCTTCTATGTTGATTGTATTTGGGAAGCTCCTATCAAATGGGAGTTAAGCGCGAGGCTGCGTGAGGACCTGGACTGAGGAGATAACCCTCTGATTCCTTATTCGAGCATAGACCAATATTTTTACGCATTTGGGGACTTATGTAAATACCACCTCTTGGGCCCCGTGCAGTGCTGATGTTGACAGGGTTTCGAGCTTTGCTACACTGCCCATGCATACGAATCAGGCTTGTGACTATCCCCCCAGGTTGTCAGTATAGTTGCGGTAGCCTTTAGTCTCTTTGACATCTAGGGTTCATACACAGGTATACGAGAAGGATATTTCTGGTCTACCTTGGATGGGCTTGGAAAGTAACCACGGTAGAAGGTGTGGGAAGGTGGTGGGTGATTCCTCCACTTGTGCCTAAGAACATCTACAGGGACACCAACTAACCATCTATTAGCTTTCTTCTAGAAAGCGCATCTTATACCCGCTTGTCTATCTAGCTTTAGGAATTTTTTAGTGAGTGCTGTGTGGTTTGTTTGTGTTTAGTCAGCCTTAGGGTGTGTGAAGAGTAAAATTTTAACCATGGAGGACCAACCTCTCAGAAGGTAAAGAAGGTTGCAAAAACTTCCTCCAGCTACTACAGTGGAGCCTCCACTGCCCCCTCAAAGGAGGAGATTAGATACAGACGGTTCTTTTGAAACAGTAAGAGTAAGCGAAGTTCCAGGTGAAATGAAATTTAGGAAAAACCAGGTTGATACAACCGCAGTAGAGATTGAGGACTTCGAGGCTGACGAGTTTGCAATAAACTTTAACCCCCCTCTTATTGACTTAAACGATCCTGTGATCGTCCAGGTTCTTCCATTACTTCACTTGTGATTGGTTTTCCTGTGAGCAGCATTATGGCAAGCTCTACGGAGGGTATATCTACCCCCACCTCAATCATATTGGCTAGAGGAGTGCCACCTCCCCCTAAAGATACTCCTAGATCAAGTGCACCTACTGCACCTTTATCACCTAGTAGTCGGGTGGTTCAACCACCGGCTTCCTCGAATGTAATAGGTCCTTCTAGTGGGGTTTTCATTGGTATTCTCAATATGCCTTTTTCTTCACCCTATTTTATGCATACTGCTCAGAGTGGTCCTGTTGGATCCTCTTCATTGTTCAGGGATTTATGTGGAATGGGGGGCACATTCCCCCATTCACTCCTTATGTGGGCCCTACACCTACATATGTGGGGATGCAGTTTGGAAATACAAACACCTATGGTCAAGGTTTCCAAACTCCATTTTCAGCTCCGTTTACGAGCTCTCCTTTTTCTCTTTTTAGCGGAGGGATACAAGATCCAGTATTTCAGACTCTAGTTTTGTCTAGGTGGGCTCAAACTACTTATAGTGCACCGCATAGAAATAATCCATTGGCTTATGGGTGGAATCCATTTCAAAGTAGTCCAGCTAATTCACAACTGGCATCTGGGGAAACCCCACCTTTACATTTGGTAACCAGGGGGCAAGTCCTTCTACCTCCCAAACTCGTACTTTTCAGGCTCTGGTTAGGCCTAAACTTTCGTTCCTCATAACTTTGAACTTGCCAGATTTGAACAAGTTGATGAATGACTCAGTGAAACATTCCATGTGGCCACCTGTTCCAACCAAGTTACATTCAGACATTCCCAAGTTCAAAGGCAAAACTGGAGAAGATCCAGGGGCCCATGTCACCACTTTCCATTTATGGTGCTCTTCCAAAGAACTCTAACAGGTGTTGCAGCAAAGTGGTATATTGAATTTTTCTCTGTTGCGTTTGATAGTTTTTGGGACTTAGCGGAGGTATTCTTGAACAACTTCCAGCTTCTTGTCCAGTATGATGTCGGCACAGACCTTTTGTTTACCTTTCGGTAAGATAAATCCACTCACATTTGGATCATATCCAAGAGTGGCGAAGACGGAAGAGGCTTATAAAATCCACCATTCCCCCAAAGTTTATGTTAGAGTGGTTCCTTAAGTTTTTGTTTCCTTATATATCTAAGGATGTATCCACTTTGGGGGTGACTATTGAAGAAGAGGCCATCCTCAAGGCCCTACAGTTGTCTTTGATATATGCTTAGTATGGGATAATATATGAAATCATACTTGAGGCACCACGGTTTACCCATAGTGTCAAGAAACCCAAGCCTGGACCCCATGCCGATGGTGTGGTTGGTTCAGTATAATCTCCCATTGTAGATTCTTTGTCCAAGAAACTCCATGAGTTGTCTGTCAAGCAGTCTACAGTGGAGGCAGCTAATGCTGCCCCCTCACCCCAAAATGAAATTGTTTTTACACAATCCTCCCAAAAGGAAAATCAGCAGCCTGGTGGGAAAAAGAAGAAGGGGAAGAAAGGTGAGGGAAACCAAAACAAGCCTAAACCCACGAATAATGTTGAAGGGGGAAAAAAGGATAAGAAGAAAGTGAATTTTCCCTGTAAGTTGTGCCAGGGAGATCATTTGACTCATCAATTCACTCTCATGGAACAAGCTTAGAAGTTGCTTAAGACCCAACAACCGGTTTTTGCGAAGGATCCTTTTCCCCAAGGACAAAATTCAGCTTTTGTCCTTAATGTAGATGGGGGCACTTCGAGTGCCCCTCCTAACGAAAATTATATCAACATGGTACGATCCAGTACCTTGCTCCAAACAAGAAACAAAAATTATGAGACAGAGGCTCCTAAGAAGGGAAAATCTGTTGGTGAAACCTCTAACCCTCTCACAATCGAGAAACCTACTAATCCAATGCCCAAAATACCGAAAGGTATTTTAGAAAGGCATTTCACAACCTGAACTCTAGGGCTGCTTCTAACTACTCTATAGTGGAAGATTTGGCCCAAACCCCTTGTGCGATGTCCACGTTGGAAGTGCTTCAGAGTTGTCTCGCTCAGCGGAATGCCCTTCTAGTAGCTTTAGGAAGCATGGATTCTTCAAGTCTGATGGAAAAGTTCAATCTATCAGATGTTAAGATGCGCCTACCGTATCATGTGGCCTTATCATTAGATGTCATCCATGGTGGCAAAACCATTGGACGCACAGTTGTTGATGAGGGTGCTTCCACATGTGTCATGTCTCTTTCTTGCTGGAAGGCTTTGGGTTCCCTAGAGCTAGTTCTTTCAAACACCTAGCTTACTGCTTTCGACGGGAGGTCTTTCCACCCGCATGGTATCCTACTAGCTTTCGAGATTAAGTTGGAAGAGAAAGCAGTGTTTGTTGAAGTGGAGGTGATTGATGCTCCATTGGACTATAACTTGCTTCTGGGGAGAAGTTGGACTTACGGTGTGTGCGCGATTGCTTCGATTGTTCTTCGAGTAGTGGTTTTTCCCCATGAAGGAAAGTTGGTTACTGTTGACCAACTCAATTTTACTCGAAGGGGCCGTTTGGAAACGAATGAGTCCACGGAACCATTGGTTGATAAGGTCAGGCCTGCTACAAAGATCTTGGGGGCTGGTATGTATTCATCTTTGATGGGCACTTTTGATATCCCAGCCCCGATAAATTATCTAGGTTCCACGAGTGTAGGTAAGTCTATCGCAATGATTGTTGATAGAACTGATCCTTGGGTCCTTCCTACCCGTCACGAACCTCATGTTCCCTTATCTGCAGTGGAAGTGGCTTACCAAGCTATCGTTAACACCACTGTTGATCCAATTTTGACTCCTTCCATAGTCTCGGAGGAGCCGGAAGAAGCTTGCCTTTATGCTTGGGCAGAGAACTTGTTATATTCAATTGACTTCTTAGACATGGTTTTTCCTTCAGATGAAGCCATTTTGGAAGCTATGAATGGGAAAGATAATATCTGTGAAGATCTTCACCATAGATCCTACTTCCTTCCAGAGCTAAGTAGAATCGAAAATCAAGAGTTCCATGTTAGACTGGCAGACAATGTTGATCTACCAATCAATCCCTTACCAAGGCAGGGAATTTTTCGCCGAGGGGAAGATGGAAAACATTTCTGCAACCATTCCTATCAACATCTCTGCAAACCCAGACATCGTAGAAAATGTACATATTGGGGAAAACTGCTCTCTGGAGGAGATTGCTATCTATACTGCCTTATTTAAGGAGTTTCACGACGTGTTTTCCTGGTCATATGAGGAGATGCTAGGTATAGATCCATCGATTGTTGAACATGAAATATGAACCTATCCTGATGCCAAATCGGTTCGAAAAAATATTAGACCTATTAACCCATGTAAGGCGGCAGCCGTTAAGGCTGAAGTGGAAAAACTGTTGAAAGATGTTTTCATCTACCCGATTGCTTTGACAGAATGGATGTCCAATCCTGTTCCCGTTGATAAGAAACAAGGGGCGATATGCATATGTACAGTTTTTCATGACTTGAACAAGGCATGTCCCAAGGACAATTACCCCACACCTTTCATAGATCAAGTCATTGATGCTTGTGTGGGGAGTGAAGTTTTTTTGTTTATGGATGGTTTTTTCGAGTACAATCAAATCCAAATTAAGTCGGAAGACCAGCATAAAACGACTTATATTTGTCCTTTGGGTACCTTTGCATACAGAAAAATGCCCTTTCGATTAAAAAATGCAAGGGTTACCTTTCAGCGGGCAATGAGTTTTTCCTTCCATGATATTAAGAACATTGTCGAGTCATACCTTGATGATTTTCCTGCTCATTATTGGAAAAGGATTGATCATCCAGATCATCTCCGCTTGATTTTTGAACGATGTAGGCATTACAATATATGCTTGAATCCACACAAGTTTTTTTTCTGCGTCGAGTTAGGACGACTGCTCAGGTTCATAGTTTCAAACAAAGGTATTCAGGTGGATCCTTTGAAAGTAGAGTCCATTGTAAATCTTCCTCCTCCTCGTTCTATCAGGCAACTTCAAAGCCTACAACAAAAGTCTAACTTCCTTCGACGTTTTGTCGTGAATTATGCCAAGATCACTAAAATTTTCATGCGCCTATTAAAGCAGGACACTCCATTTGTATGGGATGAAACCACGCAACTTGCTTTCGAGGAATTAAAGAAAGATTGCTGATGGCTCCTTTGTTACACCCACCAAATTACTCTCGGGATTTTATATTGTATCTGGCTACGTCAAAATCGACCATTGGGGTAGTATTAGTCCAGAAAGATGACAAGCTCTAAGGGCATGTTTTCTATTTCCTTAGTCATGCGTTGGTTGGTCTTGAACTTTGATACTCTGACGTTGAGAAGTTGGCTTTAGCAGTTGTTTATGATGTGCAGAGGTTACGTCACTACATCCTACTGAGGACCACTACAGTAGTGGAAAATGTTAATCCCTTTCAGTATGTTTTGTCTCAGTGAATAATCAGGGGCAAATTCAATAAATGGATAGTCATTCTTGAGGAGTTTGACTTGGATTTTCAATCTGCCAAATCTAAAAAGTCCTTAGTTTTTGTAGAACTTATTGCAGAATTTCCAATGGAAGAGAATGTATCTATTGAGGAAGGCTCAATCCCAGATGAGTACATATTATTGATTTCAACCTCTGGTCCTTGGTATGGAGATATATTTGTCTATCTCCAGACTTTGAAGTGTCCTGCAGCCTTCTCGAGGGAAGAGCGATGCAAACTATGCGTACATGCGAAAAACTACCTTATCATCGGGGATACTTTGTACTGTAGAGGGGTAGATTCTGTTTTGTGCCGGTGCCTCACCCACGAGGAATCCAAGTAGGTCCTAAATGATTCCCATAGCTGAGCATGCAGGGGTCATTTATTTGGGTTAGCAACGGCCCAGAAGATTTTGCATGCTGGTTATTTTTGGCCCACACTCTTTAAAGATTGTGTGGAGGCTGTGAAGCGCTGTCATCCATGTCATCTCTACACCAGGAAAATGTGGTCGCATCCTGTTCCTTTGTTTTTCGTCATCACAGTGGGCCCCTTCACTAAGTGGGGGGTGGATTACATGACGTGCAACCCAGTTTCGGTTGGGGGGAACAAATATATCATTGTTGTTGTTGATTACTTCACCAAGTGGGCAAAGGCAATGCCTACCTTTAGGGCTGACGGTGACACTCTAGCTTTTTCGTATTTAACCAAATTATCACTCATTTCAGAATTCCAAAGGAGATTGTCACTGACCATGGTAGTTATTTCCAAAATAGCATGATGACCGAATTGGATACTATGCTAGGGCTTAAGAAATATCATTTGTCTTCCTTCTACCCGCAAGCGAATGGTCAATTCAAGGCAGTCAATAAGACCTTGAAAACCATTCTGAAGTGTACTATCAATGCAACCCGATCAAATTGGCACATTATGCTATATCCTGCACTTTGGGCATACCGGACCAAAGTTAAAACTACCACAGTGTTTTCACCTTTCCAACTCGTTCATAGAGTGGAAGCAATAACTCCGGCTGAATGTGAAATTACATCACTTAAAATTGTTATTCATGTGCTACCAGACACGTCTGAGTTAGAAGAACATTTGTTACATTTGGCACATCTAGATGAATAACGTAGAGATGTGTTAACGACAAACTAGCATCATAAAAATAGTTTTAAAAACCAATATGATAAATCGGTCAAGCCTAGAATTTTCTCTGAAGGGGAGCTTTTCTTTCTCTGGGATTAAGACAAAGAACCCCTAGGGGTAGAAAATTTCAAGTCCATGTGGTTAGGACCCTACATTGTGTCGAAGGTCTTGAAAAAGGGGTATATGAGTTAACTTATTTTGATGGAAACAAGCTTCCTGAGCCTAGAAATGGGCTCTACCTGAAGAAGTACTCTGCCTAGGCTTACTGCTTTTTCTTGTATTTTTATTGTATATAATTTTATATACAATAGTTAGTTGGTTAGTGTTATTATATCATCTGGTGATTGTTACATATGTCAGTTGATTGGTTCGTAGGTTTTGCGGATGGCGCTAATCGCCATACTTGTAACCTGGCTTGAGTCGCATGGGTCATTTATTTACCCTCAGGACAGCTAGTAGCCTCTAGAGGCGCTTGTCTAGGTCCTTCTACAAAAATTGTGGTAGAATACAGGGTTTTTATTGAGTTACTATGGGATGCCTTGTCACGTGGTATCACCCAGTTGGAAGTCAGGCTTGACTCTCAACTGGTAGTTTCCCAACTCAATGGAGCTTATCAGGTGCAAAACCCTACCTTGTTACGTCATTTTTTGCAGGTTAGATTACTTGAAAGAAATTTCGATTATATTTCATTTAATCACATTCCACGTAATGAAAATACATTAACTGATGCATATGCGAACTATATTTTAGATTGGCACTTAACACACATTTTGTAAAATATACACAACAGATACATTTAGAACACATGTAAATAGCCAGGTAATATATATATATGTAAAAATATTTCCATAGATAGATCGAGTTTTTATCCTAAATCCAGTCACAACTGTGAAAATATACAAAATATACAAAAATTTGGATCGAAATCCATAAAATGCATATGATCTAAGCCTGATCTCCTGCATCACCAGCATTATCATCATCAACTTCTTCAGCTGCAGTAGCCTCTTCAGATTCTATATAAACTAGAACGTCTCTGGATACTCTCCTCATGGGGTGTATCCAAACAGGTGGAATCCCTACAACAAATTCTGGCATGATAGTAGGAATCTGCTCAATCTGTATAGTTAACACTCTTTGGGTCAGCCTAGCCAGCTTCCCCTCAAGTACCCTCATCAAACCCTAGTATTCACGTGCGACAGGCCGTACAAACATCCTGGGATTCCCATCAGGGCGGATAGGTCCAACATCTACATTTTTAAAACATTAAAATGGATTTAAAACTCTTATACGTATGTATATAATTTTATGACAAAATTCATAAAAAAATAAAAATATAGAAAGAAAAATACCTATCTCTCCCCATATTCCTTCGGGAGGGAGGACGATATCATTGTCTCCTCGAAATTCTAAACCCGCATAAGGAAATTTTTCAAGTGTTGGTAGCTGCCATCCCCACCACACATAAAAGTCATCATTATACACACCTTGGACTAATCCTCCACCTCCTTGGCGAAGGAAGACTTCTCCTCACCTAGTCAACCTAGGTTGGCAAGGATAGAAAGATGGAAGTGGTACCGTAGGGCTGATTGCAGGCACTCTCTCAAAGAAGAAGGCCACTAATACACTCGAATACCCAAATTTCTTGCGGTGGCCTCTCTTAGAGTCAGAGAGTTGTTTCTTCATGATCAGGATAATCCCCGACCACCAGTCAAACATAGTCCACTGTAAACAATCCACTACCACCCTCATTTGTGTCTGAGTGTCAAGATGTAATGACGAAGATCCTGCAACCTGTACTATGGTACTTACCACTACCTAAAGTGGGAAGTTAGCAATATGAACTATTGGGATGCAGGATCCCTTTTTCTGACTCCCGGGCATGCAATAGGTGTCCACATAGTCTTGGACACTCATGGTTCACAGGAGTACTCCTGTGAGACAACCCCGTGATAAAATACATATCTTCCATTGATATCTCCAAGATCTCACCTTGAAGATCGAAAGCACCTAGGTTATGGTCCCAATAGCTAATCAGATGTTCAAGCAGCTGGACATTGGCCCGCATAGGAGATGTGGAAAATAATTTCAGTAACACACTTCGTCATAAGGCACGAGCAGTAGGGGCATCACCGAGGGATTCGTGGTCCATATCCTCATGTTCTCGCTCTCTCCACTCCAATACCATGTTTAAACATGTTCATTTGACCATTATTAATCATTAGAAAATGTAAATTTCTTTTAATGTTGGACGAGTTTTAAAAATTTATAGGTCACGCAGTACACATAACTGCCTTTTAGACAGGTCGCATGTGACACATGAGTTGCCTTCAGGAAGGTCGCATGTACGTGACTGTATAAGTCACCTACTCGTGTGTATTGTGCAGCCTACCTAGGGCAAGCCCAATATATGGAAAAATTACATGAAATTGAAAATTTAAACAGTTGAAATGCAATATGGGAGGAAGATAGCTAACCTGACACTTGCGGAAATCGAAATCGTCCACCGGTTTTTCCATGATGAATGATCCAAGTCAGAGGTAAAATATTGCTAAATTGGGTAAAAACTTGAAATGGTATATTCTGATTCTAGTTTTGAACTATATATAGGAAAATTTTCAATTTGTGGGTTTTTAACCTATAGTTTGAAAATTAATTTTATAATTGAACTAATACCATGCCCTTTTTCCCTATTGCAATAGGTTTGAAGTCTTTTAAAATTCGTTATCTGTTGATATAGGGTAGGATGTGGGTATTTCATACTTTAATATACATCTATACCTTATCCGCTCTTAACCTTATGATGACTTCTTTGACCACGGACTATGGTGTTTAACCATTTTTACCCTGTCTACATCATTGTTCTTCCGTGGATAGAGCCTCCCTTCCATGAGTACCCTAGTTTAGAACACTTTGTTGTCTTTTGGTACTCATGCCGCATTTGTCGTAGGTTCAAGGGAGCCTTCTTAGCTATTTTTCATGCCAAATTGAGCTTCATTTTGGTCTATTTTTACAAGATATCCCTTTTTATAAGGCTCCCCGCCCTTATGGAGTTTATTTAGGCCCAAGTCTAACTCCTTAAAATAGACTTGACTGCTGAGTAAACTTGTCCATTCAGGCTCGTTAAGAATATGTGAATGGGCATCCACATTGGTGGTATTTTATCGCTTTTTCAGACCATGTGGGATAATATGAAAAAGGAGCACTCTCTTTTCTTGGGAATTGAGAAGATTCTTCTCAGGTATAGGTTTATCACGTTTTCATACCTGAGGGACTAAATTTACGGAAAAGGAGCGCCCGATATGAGCTTAGTTTTCTCTTTTTAGTGCTCTGGACCTAAACATGAAAAATATTCTGAGCGTACTTTATGCCTTTGACATGCTCGTTAAACCCTAAAGAACAAATCATCGAGTTTATTGTTGTAAGCCCCATTTCTCATAACTAAATGGATCTTTTCGAGTGATCTTACCTTCCTTCACACTCATAAAACTCAAGCTATATGTTGTTTTTGAAGGGGCATTGGGTAGATGGTAATTTAACCTTTTTCAGACCTTCCTGACTAAGAACGAAAAAGGTGTGCCTTACTTCTTCGAAAGCTAAGAGAGTTCTTCTGTGGTATGTTTTATACTTTTCCGACTTCATGAGATTAAATTGGACAAAAAAGCACCCCCATGGAGTCTTCTTCAGAGTTTTCAGACTCTCAAAATATGAAAACACCAACGAACATATACTAGTTCGGGCTCGTAAAATCCATGAATCAGTGACTTTATCAAGCATTATTCTCTCCCCTCTTCAATCTTGTCAAAAATGAAGAGAGAACTGAGTTGAATTTCCTGGACTCATTAAATTTTAACAGGAAAGATAAGGAAGAAGTACTCTCTTTGGGTTACAAACAGTGGCAGCATGTCCTCCTTGAACACAACACTCTTTGAACTTTCTGATACTCATGTTTCAGTTTACACTTTCAGCTCAGCTATCACTTCGAGTCTTTACTCCTCCACTTGTCCTTTATACTTGGGGAATTTGATCATGTCTCCTACATGACAGATAAGTCTAGTTGTTCTATCTGCAAGTTGAAAGCTGCCTTGGGTCATCTTTGTGTCGTGCTCACTGTTCAAGTATTTATCCCTTCATCTGACTATTAGCCTGATTGCATCATTATCCTATATTAGCATTACTTGTGTCTACCTTTCTGTATCCATTTCCTAGTCACTCTTGTGATCCATTGGAGGATCAATTTCCTTCCTCATCACATTATGGTTTCTCATTAGTACTTCCTGAAGACGAAGACCTAGATATTTGACGATAGTACCTTAGGATTCACTATAGACATTGGTGAACTCATTTGCTTCAGTTGTCAAGTTTTCACGCATTATCTGACATTATTTTGAGTTCCTTCCATGTTCAACTTCATCACACCTATTCACATGGTAGGGATTGTACTGGTTCCTTTGGATTTCGATGAAGACCTTAGGTTCACATCTATAACCTAAGTTATGCAAGACTATGTTATGATCAATTACACAGCTTCCAGATTTTGAAGACTCGTCATTGTCTATTGTGGCTTCGATCCACCTTTGTAATATACGTGGTCTTGTACTCGTATCATATGATGTAATCAAATATTGTAAAGGAGCTAGTGTTCCATTATATTGAACATGGCATCCTCGAATATGATTTTGTATATGACATTAATATGTATTTGTTTCAAGTACTTCCTTTGCTGCCTTGGACACTTGAGTTCTCCAAGATTAAAATATTGTAATCTATTTCGTCCATCGCTTCCCTCTGACCTCACACATTAGGGGGCATCTATTATCAACCAAAATGGCACGTCTCCGTCCGAGTACTGACATATACTATGTCGGGACACAAAAGGACAATTAGGATTGAAGTTTCCCAAACACTATGGATGTATTTGAATGATAATACATGAACTCCTTACCAACTTGATACATTTTCATTTGGATATTAAGGATGCACACATGACTATTTGCATTACAACCCGTGTGTCATACGCAACTATTTGCATTGCAACCCGCGTGTACCTTGAACACACGACTTGTCCTAAAGTAACTCGCACATCATACATGCCTTTCTTATTTAAATACTCACATGTACCTTAATCCAATATTAAAAATAATAAATCACAATTAGTCGAGATCTGTTGAGCCTTAATCAATAACTATCTCAACTGTCTCAACCATCCTAACCTTCGAAACCTCTCTATTTCTCCATGTATAAATAGAGGGCATGGGATGGGGCTAATCAATCATTCTTGAAAGAGAAAATTTATGGTGGTGGTATGCCTAAGACCTCTTGGATATGCAAAACTCAGTGTCCTCGGTTTGCAAAGGATTCCTTGTCTCAGAAGCTGGGTTGTAATCTTACCATTCTCTATTTATGAATAAAGAAAGTTCTTCTTCCAATCTTTGTATTGTTTCTTTCTCATGTATAATGGATTATGAATGATTCCAATTGTGTTATTATGAATATGCATTTCACTAACCATTGATATATATATGAGATATTTCTTGAAGAATTTGTCTTTCACGGGTGAATTGGAAGAGCCCTAGAAGCTTTGAAGGATATCGAAAGAGGAGAAGACCAAGCTTGGATCAACTATCATAAACCAGCCTTCTTCCTATTCCCTTTTCATTTTCTAGATAAGTTGATTGTCTGCAAGTGTCTTAGTAAGTTGGTAAACCCAAAGACCCTAGGTTACAAGGGTGTATTGTCCTGAACAACACTCCCTTTAAATTATTAGAAGAAAGAGAGAGATATACCAATAAAGGGAGTCAGAGGATAGTGGTATCTCCACCAATTATGAGATATACAAGATGAATACTAAGAAAGATCTCACCCTTAACCCAACAAATGGAAACAAAAACTATACTTGGAGACGATTGAATAACTCACCAAAGCATATGAGGGAAAATACCTTGAGGATGTTAGAGAGATGACAACCCGATAGAAACTTCTGAGAATGGAGGAGTGGGAGATAACCAATGATGCATATTATGATACACCCCTATTATTCATTGATTCCCTGTAGCTTAATTGGGGAGTTGCATTCAATCCCAACTAGAAGCACTAGGATATTTAGCAAGTAGGGACCTATTTTGAGTATGGATGCTTTCATAGTGGTTATACATTGCATCATTATTTTTTTGGATTGATTGTGTTGCATTTTTTAAACTATTGTGTCAAGGGGACATTCCACCCATATTCAGGGAATCACAACGAAGTTGCTAAAGGATAAAAAACAAATTAAGCTAAGTATATAAAGATAAAGGAAATATTTTTTAAATAATTAGGTAAACAAATTTAGAAAACACTAGGGGAAAGGACCCAAGAAAAAAGGATAAAACTTATTAATAAAATACATGAAGAAAGTTTTAAATTAATAAATGAATTAGGGAGAATAGTAAAGTACGAGTAAATTAGGGAAATTGATATGATTATTAGGGTTAATAAATATAAAACTAAATAACTGGTGCAAAATTAAGTAATTAATTATGATGAGAATAAGATTAGAGAGGGAATTCAAGTTAAGGAGGGAGTTTTTGACATTAAAATATAATTAATATCATAATGAAATATAAGAGGATAGGAGGAGGAGTTAATATAGCAAGGAGGGGTTAAATGTTTTTGGGGTAATTTAATTAAAAATTTAGAAATGGAATTGGTAAAATTGAATTTAAGAAGGAAAATAAAAAAAAGGGACATATTTGTTGAAAACACTAAGAAGAAAGAGAGAACTCTCCAACTTCGAGGAGACAAAATTATCACTATGATAAATTGGATTAGTAAAATCTTAAACACGTAAATATCTACTACATGCACCACAACATGACTAATATTGAGAATTGATGAGAACTTGCAGAGGTAATGTTTCATTCATTCATTAATCATGTCCAATCAATGAAGTTAAATATGTGTTGTTGGAAGGGACATTAATATACAATGAGAATTGTTTGAAAGAAGTGCAATCAAATTATAACTATGTTTAGTAGCCTAACTTCATTTCCAACAAGTATCAATGTCATGTATCCAATATATGTAACATGGACATGTGCCAACATCCTTGCAAATATCAGTGAACGCCACTACAAGAGAATCCTACAAGCAACCTCATACAAGAACAATTAGCCATAAATCAAAGACTAGATAAGCTTCATAATTATAATAAAAGAACAAATAAGAAGTTACAACAAATTATGATTATGCTACTAGCAATAAAAAAAACTTCCCCATGGGAAATAGTAGTGGAGATCTCCAACCCATGTTGCATGAAGATTCTCTAAAAAAAAACAGATTGTGTGGGGGTGAAAATAGATCTCCAGCTCAAGCTCAAGAATATTACCGCATGGCACACCTTTGGCATGAACTTGTGGAGGGGTCTTCAAAGACACCATGTTGCTGGCAACAAATTCTCCTTTAGTTAACATGATTTTTTTTATTGAGGGATAGAATGGACATATGCCTTTTTTATTTAATGAAAATTTTAGGGACGAAATTTATCCAATGGGCTAATTTTAGGGGTTTTTTTCCAAGAAAAGAACCATCGATTTCCATTTTTTTATAAAATGATTTTCCCAAATTCCACATGATAACAAATTTTACACTAAAAATCACCCAATTTGTCCAGAAACTGAATAAAATCCTTATAAATTTCAACACTTTTACTAAAATATAACCAAAATTTTTATGGTTGGAAATTTAAGAACTAGTAAGATTCACCAATATTTCTACACTTTAATAAAATTATGGATCCTTAAAATTTTCCGTGCTCTTATTGCTAAAATACCATAGCCTAACAAGCTAGGCGGAATGTGGTCAATGTAACATGACAAGTAATATCTACAGAATATTAAGAGACTACTATCTTAAAGCTATCAAATCACCATAAATGTAAAAAAAAACTAAAAAAACACCTATTTCATAATATTTTAACTCTATTAAACTTCATATATTGTTAATTTTATTTATCTATCTAAACACTACAACACTATGTTACAATACTAGATGAATGTGTAAAGTTACATGGAATATGATAAGTAACAAATCAACTCTCAATAAATAAATACCAACTTAAAGTTGGATTAAAGCTAACTTTGTTAATTCAAATCCTATTTAGTTAAGGGAGGAAATGGACAATTTGATTTTTCCCATTACATATAACTACATTAAAAAAAATTGTTTATGCATGTTAGAAATGCCATCTTCAATGTTTTCTCATCATGCTCATGTTCTACTTAGCTTGGGAACAAAATTAAGGAGTAAACCTTTCCTTTTGACTATGTTTTATAATTAATGATTTACAAAATCAAGATGAACATTTGCTTGTATTTTAGAACAATTATTTCACTTGAAAAAACACCAAAATGTTTTAGAAATTATATAAAATCTAAAAAAAATTGAAGAATTTATGAAAAATAATAATGTTATACATTTATAGTTTTCTTTTTAAAAGTTAGTAAATTTTAAGATTTCACAATATATTCCAAATTTTATAGTTGTTCCTCGCATGTTTAATGCTTATTTACATTGAATATCAAATTTACACTATATTTTTCAATAATAAGTATTGTTTTTTTAATAAAAACACCTTCATTTGTTTTTATATTCCATGAATCACCCTCTAGATTCACATATCCTCATAAAATCACATTTATGATGTTGGAAAGGAAACCACATTTATGATGTTGAAAAGGAATAACTTGAGTTTCTTGCATCTTTAACATAGTTGTAGCCTTAACATAACACTTTGAACTTCAAGACAAAAATATGAAAATCTCACTGCATTTTCAATGAAGTGAATCACAACATCTAGAATGGTCTTGGATCATTACACTATTGGTGTTTCCATCATTATTGGATCACTACACTAATGGTGTTTCCATCATTATTCCTATGCTAGAGCAAATAAATCTATCAAGAAGGCTACAATTCATATCTTCATTCCTTCATTGTTTTCACGATTCCCATTGTGTCCTACTTATTAGTCCCCTTGGGAATAAAACTTTCAAGGTGATTTTGGAGGGTGTTGGGATCTCAAGAATGCAATGATATTCAATGAAGCTCCATCTATGAAATATTAATGAATAAATTTGTGGCTCTTCAAATCAATTATAGATTTTGTTCCCCCTTAAATATATATATATATATATCAAATTCATTTGTTATAAGGGCCAAAAAAAGGGGTTATAACTATGCTTATCATATATAATTATTCTTACTTTATAATTTGAGTCACAACAACAACAAAATAACTTTTTAAAATAATGATGTTTTTATTCTTTACCATAAGAAGCATATCAATCCATAAATTTAATATGCAAACCATATATTTAATTTTCATCAAGTGGGAAATAATAAAGCGCAATAACATAAAACTAACTACAACTCCAAATAAGCAATAACAATTGTCACATCTATAAGAGAAACATATGTGAAGAAGATTCAACATGATTTATTAAAGAAGAGTTCACCAACAAGGACAAGCCGTTCCTCCAACAAAGTCTACAGAGTTAATAATATAACATTATGTGCACACAAATTAATCAAGTGAGAATCCAATCAATATATGAAGGTAAAAGTGTACCCTAATATTCAGTGTAGTCCATAATCTAACACAATCACAAATGTAATCCATAATCTAATATACTCACAAATGTGTACAATTGATTGCATAACTTGCTTGAAGATTTAATTGAGTTGATTGATGCACCTTGTATACATACATTCATATCCAGATCTGTTATGAGTGGTAAATATCGTTGTGTTAGTTCTACCATAAATTTTATCCAACCTAGGATGATCCTAAAATGTACCAATATACAATTTCTCATCTATTTTGGTGCTTTCTTGGTGGAAATATTGGATGAATTGGCTTGTAGGGACCATTTGAGGGGCAAGTCTCGCTTTGGAGATTTGGGGTCTAGAGCTTTCCAAGACTTATTTGAGGGACTAAATGATTATTTTTTGGTTCAAAAGTTTATCTCTTGTGCCAAACCTGTTGATGTTATTCCACACTCTGAGACCTTTCCAATGATTCAAGAATCGCCTCAATCGGAGTCCATATAAGAAATTTATGCCTCTCGCAAAGTCAACCTATCTAGTTGATCATCATGGTACTGAGTGGATTTCGCATCAACTCTCATTTCTCACACATACGAAGCTATTCACATGTGGAATTTCAAGAACATTCTTGGAGGTCCAAAAAATTAACCCTAATAGATAGTTGAGGCATGCAAAATACATCCAACTAACCATAGATGACTATCGAGCTATGTTAAATACCAGGCCATTAGGAAAGGAAGGGGTTCCATTCTTATTATATTATTGTATTATTCTATACCTGGGGAACAACCTGGGAATGGATATTAGAGCACAATAGAGGAAGTAGGAGATCCTTTAGTAGCCATTTTGGTCGTGGAGTCATAGGTAACTTTATGAAGAGTGCTAGTTTCTTTATATTTGCATTGCATATTGGAGAATAAAATAGCAAGGCTTAATCATCATTTTTGTATGGTTTTTTCCTCCTCGGTGGGTTTTTCGAGGGTATATCTTGTGTTATTTGTGAGAATTGTTATTTTCTTTAGTTTCCTTTCAATTCCATGTTATGTAGCATTTTATGGAAATAAGTTAACACAATGAATTAAGTTGTGACATCCATTATGAGGAACTGTTCTAGTGGAATCATAGGTAGTTTACGAATCATAGGAGGAATCCTAACTATAACATTAGAGTATAGATAACCCAACTAGCCTACATGATGAATAGTTGATTTTCATGAGTGTCTATGAAACACTATCATTTCCAAAATAAAAATCCCTGAAAACTTGTCTTGGGGACAAAAAGGCTGAAATGTGGCATGATAAGAGAACCTTTGAAACCATAAGTCAACCACTAAAGGTGTCGATAAACAATCACTCAATATTTGTACATGTAAATATTACATCCCAATATCCCATTTAACATTCACGTGGGAAATATGTTGTATATAAATGCTTAAATAAACATTAGAACAACATTTATCCTTAATGTTTACGTGGGGTGGGGAATCCAATCATGACCAAAAATTATAATCCCGAACCATGAACAATGTGCACACAAGCTCACAATATAGAGTTCTTTTTCAAAACTTAGCCTCTGAGAATGTCAATACACCCTTTACATGAGCCTCCTTATAATTGATAAAGCAAACAAAGGTTTCCACAAATGAGCTTATACACAAGGGTCAAGGTTACTGAGTCGAGTCCCTCAACACTATCAAAGAACCATCCCCAAGAAATGGCAATGAAGATTTCAAAGATGTTAAGGTGGAGACTCAAGAGTGATCCAATGAAGGTTCTATTAAGGAAGGAGTGTCAAACATAAACCAGAGTGCTTCAAAGTAATAAATCATCAAACTTAACCCAAAAAAGAGGGTCGAATACTCAAATAAGAATTCAATTCCAAACATTGCAAGTGATAAGATGGTATTTTAATTAACGACATGTCTTCCTTCATGTCATGTGCAAAAAGAATTACTTGTCAAGAAGACATTATTGTCATGGTCAATCTATCATATTAAAGAAACATAGCCGATGGGGATTATACATTTAGGGAAACTTGACTATAGGAAATCCTCAAAAGGGGCTCAAATAATATCATCCTGAACAATCGTCAATCCAACCACACTATGTTGATAATACTGATCAATGATCTTTTCCTTAATGCTTCTTAATTATTTATAATTAATAAGAGTTGTTATCATACAAATAAGTGTGGCAATAAGATATAATTGTTAATACCTATTTAGAGAGAAAGAACTCCTCCCATCACCATGTTGAGAATGTTAATATGGATAATATGTGGATAGTTATAAAGGTTCATATTGATCTATATATAGTACTAGAATATTTAGATAATGCAAGTCTTGGTTGTCATTGTCCTATATTAGAAGAATTAATCAGTGTAAGTTTTAGTCTAGTTGATCTATCACAAAAAAAATAGATGATGTAGAATTTTGTTCAAAGGATTAATTTTGATATAAGAAACATTATGGTTTTCATATAGCCACATAGTATCAAGATAACAAAAACCTATTTTTGTAATCACATATCAAGCTTAATAAAAATGATAATAGCCCTACATGTTTACCATGCCCACCACCTACAAAATCCATCTATTGGAATAATTCACATCCTCTACCTTTACTACTGATTCTAAAAACTACCATTGTTAAGAAATTATTGCTCATGTGTAGCAACTACTACACGACAAGATCCATAAATGTCAAGGAAAAATATATAAATACCACCCTTCTCCCTAATTAAAGCTTGAGCATTTTTCACACAAAAAATTATGCAACTTGTCATTTAATGGAAAATCAAAGTTACATTATACCCTACTATCATATAGCCCTCCAAACCCATGAAATAAAAACGACACCTTCCTTCTAATACAAACTAAAAACCCGATGTTACTAAAAACTTTGTCCCTAATTAATACTTGAGCATTTGATAAAGAAGAACCATGGAATATTCATCTTATTTATGAGAAATATCAAAGATCCAAAGTGTTCATCATACTTTCTAAAAAGGAAAAATAAATTAAAGTTTGTTATTTGATAATGCATTGCATTAATTGAACTTTGGTTCCTCTTAATTCATTGACTTATTATACCTGCCGCAGCAGGTATATTGTAATTAGTTGCAAGTCAAACTCTTTTGACTTTGGTATTAGTTGCTCTCTTTTGATGCAGGTATAAAAAATTAAAATCTGTTTTGCAAAGTATAACTTAGGGATTTGTAAAATATTTTTTTTAATTTTGTTAAAAAAACTATTTTGTAAACAGATGATTGGTGGATAGAAGATGATGTAAGCTTTGGAATTTGGTATATGGATTTGAGTTGACATGTGGCAAGATGACATCATAATAATAAAATTAAAAAAATAAAACTATATCCCATTGCCATCTGTTATAGCAAGTGGTACCATCGGAGCCAGCTGTTCTGGGCTCGTTCCCACCCAACTCCATGCGACAATTGTCATCTGGATGTTAGTTGAAACAATATTGGGTTCTCTCTGTTTGACTTAGTGCCCTTATACTCTGCAATTTTACTCGTCGTGTTGATGTGTAGGCAGAGGAAGCATTTTATTAAGCATGCAGTGGACCAGAGGTATGCGCTGGCTGTAGCTCATGTAGCATACATTCAAGCTCTTAACGCCAGCTACTATATAATTTCCAAAATTGTGAAATATAGGATACGAGGTTTTTATAGTCATAGAAACATTTTTCAGATGTCATTCATTCTTTGGTGCATCGTACCGTACTTTTTATTGTTCGGCACCTCTTCTGCACTAAGAATTGGAGGTGAACTTGGCGTACTTGGACTCGAATCCTCATCGGCACACTGCAATTGATAACATCATTACTATGGCGTTTTAGCAGGTATGTGAATGTTGCTCCTGGGTATAGCTTTAGGCCTCTTACAGGCAGACTTCCAAAGAACAGTTATTGAATTCAGTTAATGTGTCTAGAAGGGGATTAAGTGGTAATTAGATAAAAGTTCACTATGCTAGAACTCTTGCTAGCGGTATGCTCATAGTATACCTGCAATAATAGCTCTGGGACTATATTTCGGGTCCTTAAAGATCGTTCTTTGAAAGCGATCTTTGTAAATTAGTCTAATGTTTTGACTTACAACGCTGGTTAATACCTGGGTTTCCAAACTTGAAATTTTTTAATAAAACAGACCATAGATCTGGGACTGTTGATTTCTTCTTTCTTTTTTTAACTGAATCATATACTCAATGGGTAAATACGAAAATTAATTATTTTCTTAATTAAAACATAAAGAAATTGAAGGTTTCTAGCACAACAACTCCATCCATTTTCCCATACCTGAGATGTAGATGTCACCACCTCCATTGCAAAAGAAACGTTTTTGTTCTTCCTTCCGAGAGAGCATCGATGGTAGCAGCATTACCCTGCAGAGGATACGTCTTGGGCTTGTGGAATTGGAAAATATTTAACAATGCCAATGCTTCCCTAGAACAAACGCTTTAGGCGTATACTCTTGCAAGTAAATACATATAACTTTGCTGCAAATATAATGCAACACCATACCGATACTGTGTGGATGCTGCTACACAGGAAGATAACGACATCCGGCGATGGTTCTATCGCTTGGGAAATCCATGGCCATATATCTATACTGAAAATTATTGTCATAACGAAAATTCAAGCTACCAGCGTTACTACACAGGTATTTGCTTGAAATAACATATATTATTTTATTAAAACAAATATTATTATTCCAGTATTGCCTCGTTCTCTAAACCATTTTATTTAATTTATTCATATCTTCACTCCAGTGTTTCTCTCAAGAGCTTCCAGTCATGCGTGCATGATACTCCATAAGCCAGTGTAGGATGAAATTTTCATTCCCTAGCCATTTAATTAAGTGGAAAAACAAAGCCAATACTTTGGCAATTCTATGCATATGCAATTCCAACTCTAACATAATAAAAAAATGGAAGCGTTATCACATGCTTGCAAATAATTGCATACAAAATTATCAGTAGATAGGGCAGGGGAATGTTGCCTGGAATTCCAAAGCTCAACGCCAGTTCCACACCTATCCTGGACGCACCAGTATTAATCTTCAGATCAACTCTCCCTAGTACAACTTGGCACTACTAACGAACGACCCACCACTGAGTTTCCTATCGCAGACATACCCCGGTGAAGAAAGACCGTAACTGCACTCAACACAGGTGCAATCTAATCGAGTGTTTGAAATGAGAGTTATCTCTCATGCCAAATGCAGGTGACCCTCTTGATTTATACTTCACGAGTTTCGTTCACTGTTATGTCTCTGGTTACTGGGAGTTATTGCTACGTATCCTCCTCTATTTGTTGGAGTGATACATTCCCTTCCTCGAAGAAGAGGTAGTAGGAGCAGTTATTGCCTCCCCTCAGATGTAAAGCACCGGTAGCAAGCCACATATTATGTAGATTCCCCCGAAGCCAGGTCTCAACAGGTGTATACACATGACAACATTTGTCAATCGTAGGTTATCTCATGAATACGTTTAAATCCCGACTCCAAGTGTCCAAGACCTACCTCATGGTGGGTGAGAAACTTACACATGGATGATCAAGGT
>LPNX011127189.1:48450-165221 GCA_001517045.1 Pseudotsuga menziesii | reverse complement strand
GCTTTGCATTTTATAATATCTGGCTACTCGGGCCACTTTCCACCGACCAAGGGAATGTGCTGCGAAGATATGGGAATCATCCAGCTTGAACGTTAGGTGCTAGTCGAGGCTCGGGATTGAATGTTTTATGAGAATCTAAGTTTGAGTATTACTAATACTTTATTCCCATTACTAATACTATCTTTCATTTTTTTTCTTATATAATAAGTTTTATCTTAATTTTAATTTGTTATGATTTTAAAAGGATTATTTAAATAAATCAAGATTAATAAAAATCGTCTCAAGATTACATCAATTATAAATATTATTTTATAAACACATTTTTTTAGATAAGACTTTAAATTAAAACAATAAATAAATAGTATAGATATTAACCTTAAGTATATTTAGATATATAATATATTTTTCTAATTTCAACATAAACATTTTACAAAGTTTAAAACATTTAGTAATTTTACTAATTTGTTTGTTTATTTATTGATTGATTGATATTTTTAGTTTTTAAAACATTGTTTCCATATTAAAAAATCATATTTGAAAAGTAAATTTAATGATATTGAGTAATAAAACATATTTATTATTTTGTAATCTAGTCAAATCCATCTAGTCAAAACTATTTAACATCAACTTCCCAAAATTAATTTATATAATTAATTTATGAACTTAAATTTTAGCTTTTTAGACTTTAAAAGATTAATTTTTAAAAATATTATTATAAATTTAATTTATTCTATACTAACTATATATTTACTAAAACTACCAACACAATTAACAATTATATAGTAACTATATATATTAATTCTAGATTTTAAAATATTCATTTAACAAAGACATAAGTTATTCTATATTAACTATATTTACTAAGAACACTAACAACTTATATATAAACATCGCTTATTGTAGGTGGTGTGAATCATGGTATATTTTTCCATTTATAATACTGCAATTTGTGAAAATTTGGGAACCAATAAGCATGAATTATAATTCTAATATCTTTTTTATTAGAAAAAATTCTAATATAATGGTCTCCTTGCAAATTTCTAGAACAACTTCGATAGAACGCTTCTCATAATGATAGAATGCTTTCATTTGGTTATCAACAATATTATATGTTCTTTATTATTCTATACACCTAATGCTACTTTTCATAGATTAATGGGTTTTTTAATGTCAGTTTATTGTTATTGTATACATTAAGCATTTTTTAACTTTCTACCTTTTTTCAATCTATTTTTGATTTCTCTATATTTTATTTATTTACTTACTTATTTAATAATAGCATATTGACTCTAGTTCTATTTTTAAATAGTAAATTGACTCCAATTCTATTTTTAAATGAGTAGTCTAAATGTTAGGTGTTTTGGATATCCTATGTGTTTTTTTCCAACTTATATTTCCAACTTATATTGAACAAAATAGGATAGAAAAATTTGAGAAACTCTTGAAAAACTATATGACATATCTCAATCTTAATAATTGCTCTATTAATTTTGTAGTTAGACAACCATCAGTACAACTACAACCATCTTGGGCTCCTACAATCATACCACTTATTTGATTTTAGAATTAAATTGGCGAATTAACTCATGATGTTGAATATTGGTAAAATTTTATAGGTAATAAAGATATGAAAATAACAATTACTTAACAACAGCATACTAATCTCTAATCCACATGGTAGAAATTGAGTTAGCAAAATTCCACCATTTGTAAACAAGTTTTGTTACTATATCTAATGTAAAATATTTTAAAATTATATATTTATTATTTTATAAACTATTCAATTTTAAATTATTAAATTCAAAGTTCATTACTCCTATCTAATTAAGGAATGCAATTGAATTTTATCTTATCGAGTTTTAAACCAATGAACAAACATTAGTTTATTGATCTCACCAATGCAAAATACACTTAAGAAATTAACAATTTTTTTAATAGCTATATAACATTGAACTGGTTAAAATTGAAGTAATTTAAAACTATAAACTATTTAACAAACAAGTAAATGCTTCCATCCCTAAGCTAACTTAGCTTATTATTACTTTTTCCAAACTTTTCTTAAGCGGCAGGTACTAAGCGACTTTGTTGCTTATTCCACTTGTTTAACTAGTTTTTTTTTTGTTTTATACATTACATATTATCAATGCACGTGTCATTGCCATTGAATTTTTGCACTAGGAGACTATGATCATTCATAAGGTATTGATGCTCATTAAACAATATAATATTATATTATAATTCTAAATCAAAACAACAACATCACAACCAATGTTTATACGTAAATGTACACATTATAAATTTATTATGGCTACAAGATCAAAATGGTAGAACTAATATGTTATAATAGACTATCTTATATGTAAATGGGTAGATAGATACACTTAAAGGCGTCTAAATGAAAATGAAGGTGAGAGAAGTAGTAACCATGACTCATTGGAGTAGAAGGAAACAATATAGAAAAGCCTATTATCATGTTATGTCTCATTAGTGATACGATCCTGTAAGAGAGCATATATATATAGCCATAAGTAATGGATAGTAGTATTATACACATCCATTACATATACCCTTTATAACTCTAGGACCCGCAACTAATTGAATGAATTGAATCATAAAACACTAAATCCAACTAGAACTAACATTATGCACATTTACTAAAAGAAATGCTTATGAGTTCTCTCAACAAACCATGGTGTCACGCACCCATACCCATTATCGAGTAAAATTAAAAATTTCATCGAGAAACTTTACTGTTCATCAAACACGGGGCATGGCCGCAACCCACTTCTCGACATTTCCAACCCTGTCACGCTCCCTCTCTTCTTCCATTGATCAGTCCGACGATCTGCAAGGAAATATCTGAGAGGAGATCGGACAGCGGAGAGAAAACGTGATGGAAATCAACAATCACAAACGGCCTCGAATCCGAAATCAAATCAATGGCTCAGAATCCACCCGCAAAATTCAACGGTGTGGAAAGCCCGAGTTGCGGGGTCGAAAAGTTATGAAAATTGCAATCTCACTTCTCGCAACCCGCATCCTGCATCCTGCATCGGAAACAGATCAATGACAGAGAATCATCCCGCAAGAATCGACGGCCTGGAAAACTTGAGTTGCGGGATTGGGAATATGGGAACCACGATACCTCAATCCCGCATCAGAAAGCCGTAATTCACAGAAGGACATCTCCGCATCCTGCATCCCACAAGGATCGAAAAGGGAATTTTGGAAAGGAAAATGCGGAGGTCCAAATATGCCCCAAAGATGTCTCCCGCATCTCGCATCCTGACTGCGGAATAAACCATTGCGGAAGAAGGTTTATGCTCGAGTTTTGACCTTCTAATCGAAGTCTTTGAATGGACCACGGGGTATTCACTTAGTGAAACCATGCCATAGCACGTTCGTTCATGGCATATGAAACAATACCCCTAATTTCAATAAATATTGGAAAATACCTCCCAAAATCGTTTTTTCAACCCCCTCCCAATATGCCTTCCCAAATTTAAAAAACCCCTATTTTCACTAAAGATTGTATGTATCCATATTTTCATTTACATTTTTTATACCCCTTTATATATCTACCTAGTATATTGACATGATACCCCTCTTATGACCCCACATGCATTCTACAATGCACCTTGCTTCTTTCGATGTATATTGTGAATGCACATTACTTCACCCACAATGCAATTACTCAACCACATATCATTATGATTTGCGGCATCTAATGGTATAATGAAGAGATGGGATATCACACCTTGTATGTCACAAAGCTTCTTGAAATTATCAAGCAATCATTTTCCTAGCTTCCTTTCATCCTTTGGAACTTATTTAGAATTTGAACTTGGGCAAAAACCGTGATTCTTCTCTAAAAGTGTTAAGCATGGAGATATGTTCTCCTTTCCATCAAATCTTCCAGAAGAATATCCATCTTCATTTCAATCCATAGAAATGTCTATTTTCTTTTGGTTCAATTGCCTGCCAATGTTATATTTCTTCCCTTCAAACTTGTCTTCTTTGAGACAGCCTACCTTGCTAGAAGTGCTTCTTAACTGAGGCCCAAATGACCCAGATTTCTTCTGAATTTGAGGGCTTGTCCCACTGGAAATTCTCTTTGTCGTCATTTTGTCATTCTTTTTCTTAAATATTGGTTGGGCTTTCGAACTATACTGAATAAATTTAGCAGAGACAACCCTTCCTTTTTTTCTCTTCTCAGAACTCCCTTCTCGAGGACCAGTCCTTGTATCTATCTTATTTGAAATTCTCATTGGTTTGTTTTTGTCACTGGATTTGTGTTGAACATCAATTACTTGGGATGGTGTCTCACAAGTGTTTTGCAATTTCAATTCTACTAGTTTTTGTGTAAGACGAGAGATTTCCTTCTCTAGCTCTCCAATTGCCAAATCAATGCAATCATTTTTCACAAGCGTTTCATATTTACCTCCAATTTCTTTGTGTTCAATTGCATAATCATTGTTTGTGGCATCTACAACATTTTGGGAAGTAGAGTCTCCCATGAAAAACATAACTTTATTTGAATATGGCAGGTCTTTAATTTCAGTACACACAGCAAGGGCCTCTCTCTTTGTCGTAGATGTTGGACCCTGCACTGCAAGGGGAGTGTAACAAGTGCTAGTTGTGGAATCAACACTGAATTCTCATTCTCCTAATAGGAATTGATATCCTATCCATTTCCTTGGCCTTTACTGACAACATTAGTTGTAACAATAGGGGCAGAAGATAGATATTTTCGTTCACACACACAACAAAGGAAGATCCTGACCAATGTATCTCTATGTATCTTCACACACACACACACACACATATATATATATATATTGATCCAGATCTTGGGGGCTCAAACCAGGTAGGCTTGGATGACGAGAGAGGAGGAGATTAAAGCTGCAAAATTGTTAACATTTGATGCATAGAGTAACATACATAGATTAAATAGCCCACATGGAGGGGTGAGGCTCAAAGAGAGTTCTGTGAGCCTCACCTCTCAAACCATACTAAGAAAAACACTCAAACCATACTAAGAAAGACACTCAGAACTAGTAACCCAATAACACAATAGAATAAGAGAAGTGGAGGATGTAAAAAAGCCTTGAATGCTTTATTGAGAAGGCATAGAGTCTTTTTATAACATTATTACAATGTGCCTTGGTCCAATACCATGGGTCAAAACCATGGGTTGTGAAATACCATGGATGAGAGAGGTGCAATGTGCTTTGAAGCCATACCATGGAACAAAACCATGGATTGTCAATTACCATGGATGAGAGAGGGTGGCCTCTTTGTTTAATGCTTTTATGATGACTGCGAGTGTGTGGCCTCTCATTAAATAATTTTAGTGACTCATACATCCAAATTTAGACCATATTCCCCCTGAAATTCGTATCATTCTTCCCCCCTTATAAAATGATGGTCCCCATCATTTCATACTAAAAGAGACCATGATTACAATGTGTCAATTGCCAATGAAGAGAAGGGTTTTCTGTTGTTAACCCATAACCTTGGGTTTTGTGTGGTTGACCCATAACCATAACTAACCATGATTACAATACATAATCGTGGGTTTTATGTGGTTTACCCATAACCATGATTACAATAGAATTTCATAAAAGTAAAAAAAAAGGTCTTTGGTGAAGTTGATGTCTCACTGCCAATCCATTCATATATTTTGATGCAGATGATGAAATTGAATTTCGTTGAAAACCCATTTGAGATATTGAAGAGACCTTTCCATCCATATAAGATAATCTCTCTATGGTGTCCCAAGGAGTGATAAAATGGTTTCCGAAGGTCAAGGGACGCGCGCGCACTGGTTTTGCAGATATATGTTGCTTAAATAGATGATATCTCTCAAACCAGAGATCCAAATGAAAAACTGCGGAATACCCATTTTAGATAAAGAAAATATATTTAAAATGAGATATGGTAGAGCCTTTGATGTGTTATATATAGTCCATGGTACTTGTTTGAATTTTTTGTATGTGAGGTCACAATGTGTACAGACATAGGTTGCTTCAAACAAGCATATCTTACAAACGAGGAAGGTAAATGAGAAATCGAAAAATACCCATTTTAGATGACAAAAATATATTTCCAATGAGCTATAGAAGAGCCTCTGAAACTATCTTAGCAAGTTGTAGTATCAGTTCGAATTTGTAGAGACGTGTTGATCTTTAGTTCGTATATTGCCAAGGGTTTGTAGAGCAAAATCGGATGTTTGTAGAGATCATGGAACTTCCTCTTGAAAATTAGATATCCAGTATTGCCGGAGGCCCAGCAATGGAATCCGAGTGTGCCAAAAGGAGGCTAGAAATCTCTTCAAATATTTGAACCCAAACTATGCTCAAACCCTCATTCCCATGGAGAGTGTACCTGCTCTGATACCACTGATCCAGATCTTGGGGGCTGAAACCCGGAAGGCTTGGATTCCGAGAGAGGATATTAAAGCTGCAAAATTGTTAACATTTGATGCATAGAGTAACATATATAGAGTAAATATCCCACATGAAGGGGTGAGGCTCAAAGGGATTTCTTTGAGCCTCACCTCTCAAACCATACTAAGAAAGACACTTAGAACCAGTAACCCAATAACTCAATAGAATAAGAGAAGTGGAGGATGTCAAAAATCCTTGAATGTTTTATTGAGAAGGCATAGAGTCTTTTTATAACATTATTACAATGTGCCTTGGGGCAATACCATGGGTCAAAACCATGGGTTGTGAAATACCATGGATGAGAGAGGTGCAATGTGCCTTGAATCCATACCATGGAACAAAAACATGGATTGTCAATTACCATGGATGAGAGAGGGTGGCCTCTCCGTTTAATGCTTTTATGATGACTAAGAGTGTGTGGCATCTCATTAAATGTTTTTATGACTCATACATCCGAATTTAGACCATATTCCCCCTGAAATTCGGATCATATTTTCATTTCTATACATGTATATATGACAACATATAATATCACTCCAATTTCTTATATATATATATATTCATTTCTATAATATTTGATTAACCTGTAGCTTTGGAGACATCTAATATATATAGATATATATTTTTATTTTTGTAATATTTTTATTTTTATTTTTATAATATTTGATTAGCATACGTGAAGCCATTTCAATGTTAACGGAATGAGAAACATTTATATTGCTATTCCATGCAAAGGTTACAGCCATAAATTGCAAGTATGATGAGAATTTCAAGCATGATGCAACAAAAACGTTTAATAAACAGAAGGCTTCACACATCTCGATCATACGACCATAAAATATAAACCTACTAACACTTAACACAAACTCCATCTCTCAAGAGAATCACTTGTTTAGAAGAATTTCAAAATAATCATTTTGCAACCCGTTTAGATAAAACAAATCATATTAGAATAAAATATGTAACTGGTATGTTCATGGCCACTCACACTTCCAATCATGGAGAATTTTGTCTCCTATGTTCCATTGAGGCACATAGCCATTTTTTTCCTTTGAATGAGGATACAAATTTTCATGCCACTCCCCACATTCGATAACAAAATATCAGAAAATATTAGTCTTATTGAAGAGAATCTAATCATTGCACAAACATTTCTCTTCAAAAATTTATACTAATAGTAACTACTATCTCAAGGCATTTAAAATTTATATGATATGAGAAGCATTTCCACCATTTCTCGGGGCTAGAGTCATATAAAACAATAGGAGCCCACATTTTCTGCAAGAGACCTATAACTCTTTGAATGACAATTTCACTCAAATATCTGAGTGTCTGAGCCCATAATTAAACTGTTTGATAGGATCCTTGTCGCAGGAGCCCTAATCATTCTATGGTTGGTAGACTACTCAAATATTTGGGTGCTTGACCCCAAAATTAAGCTGCTTGACATGATTGAAGAGATATTAGATTAGTTGGATGGTGGTTCCACTGAAAACTCCTAGGTCTTGATAGCCATTGTTTCCAACAATCATCTAAGTGAAATCCATGATGCATTCCTTGGAGTGCAGCACAATCACAAGGCCACCCACAAAGCTTCCAATATTATGGTTATCAGGTGGGATAACAAAGGCTAATCCTTCTCCATAGGTTGCAAGGTTCTCACATGATGGACGGGAAACAAAAACCAGGTCAAGGATGAAAAATAAAAGGTTTAAGTGTGAGAATGGTAAGACAACAACAAACTGAATGTTGTCTAATATAGATGAATGAATATGATCCAAAAGCATGTTGTAGTCAGAAATAGGACTCACAAAAGAAACACCTATCAACATAATTAGCTTCTATACATCAGTTCAATAAGTGCAACATGTAATATTATTATCCTCATATAATTAAAAAAAATTATCCATCCATAAAAATATCAGGAACAATATAATAAACATGTTCACAAGCATCTTAATAAATATTAATTTGATCATAAAAAAATGTGGGTTGACCCAATTGATGCCTTAATGTATTAAGGGCCAATATTTTTAGGCTCTTCATTTATCATTGATCATAAAGAAAAAATCTAAGCAACTAAATCAGATGACGACACAAGAGTAGGCTTCAAGAATGCCTGCCCATGTTTTCATTTGGATAGTGGACCTCGGAAACCAAAAAAATGCAGTAAACAAGGCAATAATTAAAATAATACAAAATTAACTACTAAAATAAAAAGCAGACAAAGCAAGAGAAACATGTAAAAGTAACAATTGTTCACTTCCACTAACCTTGGCATTCACACCATCAGGAACAATTCCGCCTTCTAACTTCCAGTTCAAGTAGTCAGCTTTGGTGAATTTAGTGAAACCCCTAAAAGATGAATAAAAATAAGTTAATTCATGTACAGTAATTAAGCATTAAAAATATATAGAATTCGGATTAATGCAAAATACCATTTTCTGCTGACAATGATTTTTTGTCTTCCAAGAAACTTGAACTTGGCCCAACGCAGAGCTTCTTGGGCATGATTTGAGTTATTGTCCCTATATCAGACTGAAAGAAGGACTTGGCCTATGACCACACGTGCACATGTTCCCTGAGGTTTTCCAAATGCTCCTCTCATTCCATTTTGCAACCTGTTCCCAATACAGGGTTATTATTGATCATAGTGAAAAAACAATCTAAATTTACAGTAAAGATTTCAAAGACTCCTCATTTAGAGTGGTTGGTACACTGTAATCTCTTTCAGTCCCATTGGCCTACTTCATGTGGTTGTTCATTGAGCATTGATAAATTACCTTCTCTTATTATCTATCCCAAAAAATAATTGGATACCAGAAGACTATGTTTACAAATAATAACTTTGGAATTTAGATCGACTTGAAAATTAAACTCGTATGCTGCAACTTTTGTTTACGACACTGTGCATATTCCAAGAAAACTAAACAATCCTCCCATCTTCAGAACTGATTCTATCTACTTGTAACTTGTAAGTTTCATACTTTTGACATGAAATTTTACATTATCACACCAAAACAGATTTCATCATGAACAAAGACATTGCCTGAGAATACTGAGGTATAGAGATGTTTTCATATGTGAAATTAAATTATCAAGTTATACAATCAGTAGATGTGAAAAAAAGTTTAGTTGATCAGCTTTTAAGCCAAGTCAAGTGATTCTCGGAAACATGACATGTAGGACATGTTGCTACAATTATCCGACACATGACATGCCAAAATCAAAGGCTGGACATGTGAACCAACAACAGAGCTAAGTTTATGCCCTCTGGATTTATAATAATAAGGTGCATGAGGCTTATATCCATGAATTAAAAAACTGCTAATTTCTGATGACACTTTAGACTAGAAGAATATAGAGTTCATAAATTAAAAGTTCCTAAGTTCACAAACCATGCTAATTTAATACGAACTAGAGGTATATTTCATTGAAAAAATCATCTCAGTTAGAAAATATGGAACTTCTGAAGAGGGAAAGAGAGCAACTTAATGCCACAGGAAAAAACCATGTAACACTGCCCTTAGTGTTAATTAGAGAGAATTCAAAGATATACAAATTCAAACAAGTATCTAATTAGTCATGTATAAATAATGGAACACCAATGTTCATATCATAATCTCTGGTAAAAGAAAGATAAATTTGAAATAAACTTACATTATTACAATCTTCTTTCAAATGAAATGCCAAGGTACTCCTTGATAACTGATTTCAAATCCATTAGATGAAATTGTAATAAATTTAGGAGAATGGATCTTGCATACCAGGATCCATTTTTTGAGAATGCTAAGCCCTTATTTTGTGGCAGCAAAATCCTTCATAGCAGCAACAGGTAGTTGCAGCATCTTATTTGCTAAAAATAGACGCCCAACTATTTTCTTTGTGTTTCCAAGCATGTCTTGAAGTAAAGCATCTTTTCTCAAATGCTTTTGTTCCTAGTCAAGAGATTCGATTGCAAAGAACACTAGAAATTTCTCCTGCATCAAGTCTCTTCACCATGTCCCTCACTTCATTTCTTTCACTTTTATAATGCTTTTGTGCAGCATCCATAGATCAACCTCCACCATGGAGTCCTCTCTATTTTCCAGAATGTCAACGATTCAAACAGATTCTCGAAGACAACTCATCATTGCACCGCCAACAATATTTGGATTCTCTTTACAGGTTTCCCCCTAGTAAAGAATAGACATTTTTCTACAGGCCTGCCCAAAATATCATACTCCTCTCCAGAAGCACCAACTGCTACATAAGAGTAAGCACCCTTACTGAATGGGTCACCACCCAAGTTTGTAACAACATATGCAATAGGGTCTGGTACAGTAGTTTCTCTGAAGAGCTTTTGAAGGATCATGACTACATGTTTGACATGATTAGAGGTTTCTAAATTCTTGCCATATATTGTAGCCTTTCCAACAACAAGAGTGATCAGAACTGGGGCTGCAACTGTTTTCTTCAGATTCCAAAACATAAAACACTGGCCTTGTAACTCTGTGATCTTTGCAATTGCCCCGAAATAATCCACACTCTCGTCCCAGAAAACATTGGGGAATTCCATGATTACCTTGTTCAGGACACCAAACCCAAGTTGTTGAATGGAGGATAATTTCCAATACGGAAGTTCTGGTGAAAATTTTATTGTGTTTTCTTTCAAACAACCAAGGGGTACAGTTATTAGAACTGCATCACCAACAAACTCCTGCCTATTCTCAGTCCAAACTTTGACCTCTCCCTTTATTCCACCTTTTGACTTTGGGTCCTTCATAGAGTATGAAATATTTGTTACAATGTGACATAATTGAATATTAATACCTTCAACTAATGCCTCCATGAAAATGCTATAACCTACTTTAATCATACAGTGAGCTCCTACAAAACCTCCATAAGCATCATCCTGATTCCAGTAAGGGAGTGAAACCCGACTAAGTTCTACTACACAACCATATTCCAAATTATTAAAATGCCAATCCATAACCTATCGCTCAAGTGGATTGAGGCTCTATTGCTCCATGCTAGAATTGTGTAGTAAATTTAGTTTATCAGATTGAGATTCCATGTTAATATCATTTTCCATAGCCGCAGCTACTGAAACATTATTTTCAGAAACTGTCTTTAAGCTAGAATCAACTGTTGCACTCAGTGCCTCGAATGTTCCCACTGAGGAATCTTGAATTATGCTTCCACTATTAGGATCATTAAGAAGATATTTACTACTTGCCAACTTCAAACAAGTAGAGCTTGATCGAGTAACCCATCATTTTTTCATAGCATACTCTAACCCTTCTTCCAGAGACATGCTACATCTCCATTCTGAGAAACAAGCATTAGGATATCATCGAGCAGGTTGTTATACTCTGCTTCAAGTGCCTTGTCTAAGGTGGAAGGAACTTTCTGACAAGTCACAGAATCAGAAAAAGGATAGTCACTATTTAGCACTGTCAACTCCAGGCCAAGTTGTGCACAAAGCAATGTAGATGGATCTGGTCTTCTTTCTGTTGCCACATCTGCCTTGACACCAGTAATAATGTTAGCACCTAGATCCACTAGCATTGAAAATACTGAATGATCTATATAAACTATTCCACCTACCCTATCGCATGCTTCCAAAACAATCACGTTACAATTTATCCGTTGGAAATTCCTAGCAGATGCTAGCCCAGGAGGACCTCCACCAATAACAATTGTCCTTTTTCAACCTTCTAAAATAGAATTTGCATCATTCGCATATGATACTACATTTGAATTTGATTCTTGATTATCAGTTTGCAAGTCCACTTGGAAATCGTGTTTATGAAGATTATGCAAAATGTTTTCACTGTCAATATCACTATACTCATGCTCACCATAACAATTTTTAATCTGGTCCAAAGGAGAATGAACTTTGACCAATGAGTCCACTTCCATTTTTACTCCATGATCATTTCCTAGAATTATATCTTCAGTCCCACTAGATATAGAAGTGGCCCTTGTTCCTAGCTCCTCATTGTCTTTGTGGGCCACAATAGATTCAATGTCAACCTTAGATTTCACAACATAGTTTATTGCAGCCTCCACGGTTGAATTCTCTCGTTTGTGTGTGCAACCACTGGGACTACATCTATTTACATAAAAGAAATATCACATTCTTCATAATCCTTTTTATTTTATTCTGTTAAACCAAAACAATTCTCTGCAAGTTTGTTTCTCTTCACATCTTCCACATCAAGCAATGATATTTGGTTTTCACCTTCTACCTGAATTTGATTATGTGCTGGTGAAAGATTTTCCTTAGAAACCTTAATCTGACCAATACTGAAAGCAACCTCCTCTTTTGCAACAACCACTTTGTCTCCACAGTTTTTTTCTGCATACTTTCTTTTGAAAGCTTCAGCTTTGGTTCAAAGTCATCTTTTGTTTTTGGTTTTTTCACTGCAATACCAAAATTTATATACCCCTGAAGAAGTAATAATGCACATTGTCAGCCAAAAGTTTTCTTCTAATAGATTTATCTTTTTCAAGATAACACACATACAGAAAATCAAAGTGTAACATGACAGGCATACATGTGAGAAGCACCCAACATACCTACTTTCAGATAAACAATGGACCAACTAATCCCATATTTTTCAAAAAACTGCCAACTATTACTAATATTGTATGTGGCTGTTGTAAATGTTCTAAATCTGATTTGAGGAAACATATTACTTTTTAATATTTTATATTTTTTTTAAAGATACAAGCCACCTTGAGGATGGGCACAAAAGGAATGATACATCCCCCACTAAACTATAGAATGCACCTCTTGAACTGAACTGTAGAATGTACCTCTTGAACTGTAGAATGAGCCAAAATAAATGTTAAATGTAAACTATATATTCATTTAAAAATTCAACATCATTTAAACTAGCTCTAATTGACATTCTGTGATTTTTTTACTTGCACATGTTATTTATTCTATAGATGATGAATGACTTAGTATCATGTCATGACGGAAAACTCCAATAAGAGCAACATCATTGGATATAGTATCCTACATGATGGACAACTCCAACAAGAGTGTTGTTAGCAGGAATACTTCACCTTCTGCAGACAACAAGGTGTTCCTCTGGTCTAAATGGTTCAGATCTAGAACACATGAATGACAAATGTTGAAGACCCTCCTTGGACGTCGTAGAACCCTGGAATGTGATGCTTCGATAGTAACCCTATGTACCTGTAGTCAGATTAAACACGCAAACACATCAAATCTACTAGAACATAATCTACTAATCCATGTTAGTGACTAAGGAATCTAACAACATTTACATGTGAAATCAAACAAAAACAGTAATGTGGGACAGAAATCAGCTTTGCATTAAGATAAAATGGACAAGTTTACAACCAATTAAGCCTTAGTGTTGACATGCATCTCCATGAAACCAAAAATTCCATCCCCATAAGCTCCAACTTTGTTCTCTATGCTCTCCAATGGCTTGGGCCAAGTGGCCAATCCAATAGCATAACAATACCTTAAGAGTTCCCCCCTCAACCATGGACATGAGCTTATATTTATAAGGCTCAATGGATAGTGATGGTTGAGAGATTTGTGGATGAGGTGGCCTCTAAGATCCTAGGATGGGGGATCTCGAGCTCAACTGTCCCACAATGATAGGGATAAGGGAGGAAATGAGGCTCATCATCTAGAAGCCTCGAGAAACTTCTCCTTTTCCCATTTTACCCAGGGTATTGTGTTTCTCCTCTTATGACAGAGCGGTTCAGGTAAGAATTGCTTATGGACCAAGGGCTATAAGCGGTGGCACCACTTGTGGATAACAAGGGATAGGCGGTGTGAGCAAGGTACCGCTCATGGATAAAGGGGAAAGCACGGTGCTGAGTCTTTTTATGAAATATTGACAATCAACATGGGTTTCCACCCCAAGTGCTGGGATTAAGGGCAAGTAGGTATGTCAAAGGTCTTATCACATGATGATGACAGGATTTTGGTATAACAGGATGCCGCCCAGCATGAGTCTTAGAGGGATACGATAAACGAGAGCTTTGAGAGAACAAGTCATCGCTACGAGCTGAAAATGTCGGCTTGATCGGAGCGTGTTGTCAAGTAAGCATCTGTAGTACATTAGTATGTTGACTCATAGACACAAGTAACCAACTCATGGATGTAGACCAATACAAGGCAGATCCATGAGAGGAATAAACAAGCATGGCTACTAGAATACAGTGTAGATCCATGTGATAGAGGACTCAAACTTAGACATACAACATAGATCTATGTCATATAGAAGCAAATTTGAGCATAGCCACAACCATACAAATGTGGATCCATGCTAGATATACAAAACTCCATTGCAACCTGGGGAAAAGCAATGAGCACTTTAAAAAAATACCCAAGGTCATCGTCTCATCTTCAACAAAGTACGATTCTATCCATGTGATTACAATGATCTAAAGTCGAACATGGTAGAAACCACTTGATTACCAGCCAATGATGTAAACCATTAACAAGTACGAGGGAGATCACCATTAATGTCAATGATTCCCAAGGCACTCTAGTACAATCTACTAAGCGTGAATAGATGTCCTGCTGTCGAACACCCAGCTGATTCTATCGATCAAAGGTCAATGATGTGAACCTATGTTGAGAGCGAGAGAATTTGTCATTAAGGCATACAGATCTCAAGGTACCAAATATTGTTTCTAAGACTATTTCCCGGATAATGAGCTGATGTCGATGGGAACAGTCTCGTAGAAGGAGGGCCATGATGAGTCCCACATCGATGACACAAAACTCGGAACATAGCTCTGGAATGATGTGGATGTAGTAACCATATGAATGACTCAAAAATACTGACACAAAGACTATGTGGATTGCAAAGATAAAACTTCTTCAAATCCCCTTTGAACATCGGGCAGCACAACAAAAAGACTTGGAAGCATGACTGAATGGGAAAAACACACAATGTGACAATGGAAAATGCATTCTTTTGAAAGAATCAAAGGAGTGGCATGACTCATGAAAGTGGATCGTCGCGGAGATCAGCTAAATACCCAATTGACTGACATGATGTGCAGACAAGTGCCATGTTCAAAGGTAACGACAAACAACTGCCATTATTTGCAAAATGATTCCCTTCCCATTTCCTCCATCATGGTTGATGAGTGCCTCTTTTCGGTTTTATGAGTTCAAAGAGGGTAACAAACACTTGATATAGCTTGTCGGAAGATGAGTCCAGACTCATATGTTTTATGAACCCGAGAGAGGAGAGGTTCGTTCCAAAAATGGGTCTCTCAATGTTTAATTTAACGAGTCCAATGAAAGAAAACTCGGTATCGTTCATGTTTAGAGAGTCTAAACGAATACGGAAGAAGACTCCATATGGGTCCTTTTTCGTATGATTTAGTCCCTAAGGCCCGAAAAAGTAAAAAATCATACCTTAGGGAACTCTTCCAATCATGATTGGCTGGAGTGTTCCTTTTTCGTAAATAGTCCTATCTGAACCCGAAAAGAGATAACCTACCATCAGACGGATGACTCTTCAAATACTTTAACGAGCGTGAAGAAGAAAAGATCGCTCGATGATCTTTTCGTATTTAGGGAGACTGAAAAGAGTTTAAAGACAACTCCATGAGGTTTCTTTACACAATGTTACTTTTTACGAGCCTGGAAAGAATCAGAAACAGACTCGACGATCTTTTCATGTTTAAGGATCCTGCAAAGGAGGTGAAAACAAGACTCCATGATGCTTCTTTACGCAATGTCAATTTTTTACGAGCCTGGAAAGAAACTAAAATGGACTCAAACCTTTGATACAAGGTTTAAAGAGTGTGACCAAAGTGTCGTAATAAATGCTCATCGACCTTTTCTGTTTTATGAAAGTGTGAAAAATCCATAAACAAACTTCCAAATCTTCTTACTATAGTTCTCTTATCTTGCAATCAACTCAGAAACAAGTGTTAAATGAATTCATAACTAGAATTAAGGGATTATGACAGATAAATTTCGATTAAAATATGATTTTATATCAAAACTATAGCATATAAAACCCAAAAATGATTATATAAGTCATGTAAATAGTAAAAAATCAAATCATTTCACTATTTACCCATAGCGGAGAGCATTTGGAGCACTTTCTTAGCCAGATCTTCAGCACCTGATACTGGGAGTTTCTACCGTCCGATTTGAGCACCGTTAGTTGTAGGTAATAGCTAAAACCTTACTCTTTCGTTTCATAGCATTTATTTTGAGTTTTGATGGGGTTTTGGGCTCATGTGGCAATCCCTAAAACCTTAAAAGCGGGCACCGTGCATACCCCTTGTGGGATACGCGGTACCTCCCAAGAACCGCGCCTATAACATAGTTGACAGGTGGTGCCACCGCCTATCTCCAACGGTGCACAGGCGGTGCCACCGCCTGTCTCCAACAGTGCACAGGCAGTGCTAGCCGTGGAGATTTTAAACTAATAGCATGAGCAATAATAAGTCATTCTTTTGATTTTTAATGATTCGAGATGATTCTAATGCATGCTATGATTGTTTTTGGCAGGTCTTGGTTGCTCAAAACATGGTGATATGGAAAGAAAGGCAACATGACAATGATGATGCTTTCGCTGAGAGAAATGCGGGTTGTATTGTCGCATTACGGGATTGTGGGCTCCTGAAGTTCTTCTGTACCCCAAGCATGGTGTCACACGAGCGGTTACTACAGCACATACTACGGATGTGGAATCCAAAGTAGTAGTACTTCAAGGTGGGGGGCCATATTCTTACAGTGGAGGTAGAAGACATCTACTTCTTGACTGGTCTCTTGAGACAGGGTGCCCCCATCTCACTGACAGATTCCCGTGGAGGGGATATTACCACTCGAGAACTTATAGATCGTCACTGTGCTCCAGGGACGAGGACATCGGGGAAGAAGATCCCCATCAGAGCAGTGATGGATGGGCCCCTACGGACCGTCCTATTTACTATGCAAAGGGTGTCCAAGATTCAAGGTGTGCACCAGGCTTCTAGGGCACACATGTTATATGCCATAGAGGTCATGGCACCACGGTATTCAACTGGGCAGAAGCCATGCTTCCAATATTCAAAGATCAGCTGACTAAGTGTCGGCAGGGAGAGCTAAAGTAGTATGGATTTGGCTCCATTTTATCCTGCTTCTTCTTCGAGCAGGTTCCACAGATGAGGCCCCAGGTGGTATTTAGAAGTCTGAGAGCGCGGGACCCCCATATGTTGAGGTGGGTCCAGATTATGGATCGTACAGGAGTAGGTAGAGGAAAGGTGAAGTTCGCTGACCCGTTCTTCAGATGGCTCTGAGATCAAATCCTCATGGTTGAGGATTACGCTTACGCAGGTATGGAATTCACCGGAGATCCTGACCTACCACTCCAACCTGGCGGACAGTGGGGCGACATCGGTAGGAAGCAAGAAACCCTATAATTGGATGAAATGTTTTTATGTTTCTTAATGTTTTATATTTTTTATGTTAAGTGAAGAGACCTGTATATTCTCATGCAGATGTTGGAGTAGCGCAACCTGGAGGAGCTTCTCCGTTGGATAGGCAAGCTAGAGCCCGCTTTGTACCACAGGGTGATGATATCACCGGGGAGCTAGAGGAAAACCTGGAGAGGTTGACCTTGGATATCCTAGATGCTGCCATTGATGACCTCCCAATGAGGTATTAGAGAACTACAATGGGAGTACTTGGTCGATTCGGTAGGCTGTTGTGTAGAGTAGCTCGAGCAGTGATGTGCTACCGCGAGCATCACTAGTGTATGAGATATGTACTGAAAGCTAACAGCTTCAATATTTTGTATGGTAGTTTCACCTGAAAGCCTATGTGCTTCAGATGAGGTCTCAGGATCTATTTTTTGTAAACTTTTTGTATATATATATATATACAGACTTTTACCTGGTGTTTATATGTCTCAAATGGTAAATGTATTTTATATGAGTTTTATGTGTCTTTGAATGTTTATTTACAATGTACCATGCTTGATTTTAATGTCATGAATGGGCAATATGCCAATCTAGGATGTAATTAGCTAATGAGTCAGCAACTACATTATGTTCCCTAGGAATATGCCTATAAGTGATGGTTTCAAATGATCTTTCTAGCAAACATACTCTCCGGAAGAGGAGGAGGAGCACAGGGTTTCTAATGGTGTAAACATGGTTTAAATGGAAAATCACGAGTTGTGAGTCCATCAAGACTACTAGATCACGAACATACTGGGAGGCAGCTTCAGCCGGAAGACCGATGACTGCTTCATACACAGTGATGTTATTAGTAGCGGGACCTATACAAACCGCTCCTGAACTAACCAAATCTTCAGCTGGGGAATAGAGGACCCAAGCAGCCGAGGCAAGATCCAAGGTGTGGCGGCAAGCACCATCAGCGAAGCCGTTGAAAGCCATTTGCATGACCAAAACATGGTATAAACAGATGCAGACACTAAACTCAAAACCATCTTGAAAATACTAAAAGCACACTGAAAGTCAATCAATATACATATATACAAGTACCTATCCAAGAAATACCTAGGCATAGTACCTTTTCAGGTACAACCCATTGCGAGGTTGCCCCAAAGGGATTCCATCATAATCATCGAGCTCATAAGCTCCTTTCTCTAAAACCTTAGAAATGACGAAAGGTCCATACCACATGGACTCGAACTTGCCCTTCCGATAGTTTGTCATATCTCTGATCATAAGTCAAAACTAGGTCACCCTCGTTAAAGACACGAGGTTGGATGGATTTATCATAATGCGCCTTGACATGTTTCTTATGTGCCTCATTGGCCAAGGTAGCATCTCTCCAAGTCTCGTCAAGGTTATTCAAGTACAAAAATATTTCTTCCTCCGCGAAAGTGTCTGGGAGAAGTTCGACGGCAAGTTGTAAAGATGGAATCTGACAATGAATCGGTAAGACAACTTCGAGTCCATAGACAAGCTGGAATGGCATGAAACCAGTGGTTGTTTTCACCGAAGTCCGATAAGCCCAAAGAGCGGAGAAAATAACATGGCGCCAGTTGGATTTATGATATCCAACCATTCGACGAAGCATAGTTTTCAAAATTTTGTTAATGGCCTCTACCTAACCATTAGCTTGTGGATAATACAGCGTAGAGTTTTCATGGCAAAAACCTAGCTTGGCACTTATTTCCTCCATCATTTAATTACGAAAATGGGATCCGTGATCAGTAACGATGGACTACAGGACTCCAAATCTAGCTATAATATGATTGAACAAGAAGAGAGCGGCAGTCTTACCATCTTTTTTGTATATAGGCATGGCCTCAACCCATTTTGTGAAATAATCAATGGCTACGATGATGTAACCATGCCCCCCAGTTGAGGTAGGCTTACAATGCAGGAATTCAATCCCCCATTTGGTGAATGGGCCAATGGCAATGACAGGGTGTAGCGAAGCAGGATGGGTGCGCTTTTTAGGGTAAAAGTGTTAACAAGGTGGGCATTTCTTAACAGCCTCATGACAATATTTGAAGACAGAAGGCCAGAAATAGCTCGCGCGAAGGATTTTATAGGCTGTAGCCATCCCAGATAAATGACCGCCACATGCTCCAGAGTGGCAATCATTCAACACATGTTCAGCCTCCTCATGGGTGAGGCATCTCCTAAGAATAGATTGAATCCCACGTCTATAAAAGGTATCATTTAGGATGAGGTAGTACTTTGCGTGGTGACTGATATAGCGGCGATCATCATGAGATAAATGCAGCTGAAATCATTGTGTTTGGAGATAAATAAGCAAATCTCCATACCAAGGATCGGTAGTTCTAATCAGGAACAGGAATTCATCTGGGAATGAATCACTAGGCTCAAATTCCGTCGAAGCATAGGGAAGATCACACAAAAGCTCGGAAAAGACCAAGGATTTCTTTGATGTGGCTTTGGAAAATTCCAGATCAAACTCCTGAAGTATGACTATCCAGTGGGAGTACTTGCTCCCAAGCACTTGACGAGTCAGAATGTAATACATCGGGTTCTAGTCTGCCAATACAGTGGTAGTGCGGAGCAGAATGTAGTGACAAAAATTTTGTACAACAATGACCATGGCCAATGCTAACTTTTCCACACGTGAATAGTGAGTTTCATAATCCATGAGATTCTTACTGCCATAATAAATCACATGCTCTTGACCGTGGAGATTTTCCTACACCAAAACCATACCGATGGTAGTAGTGGAGGCAGCAATATACAAGAGAAAGTCCTTTGAATAATCTGAGGGGTGTATCACGGGTGAATGAGTCAGAGCATGCTTAAGATTATCAAAGGCGCGTTGGGCCTGGTCATCCCAGAAGAATGGAGTGTTCTTCTTGAGGAGACGCATATAACCATGCGTTTTCTCTGCGAAATTGCACATGAAACGGCAGAGAAATTTTTCCTTCCCTTGCAAACTTTGGAGTTCAAGGAGATTAGTTGGGGATGGTAGATTTAGAATGGCGGCAGTTTTCAAAGGATCAATCCGGATGCCATCTTTGGATACCACAAAACCTAGCAGACGTCCCGTCTCAATGCAAAAAACACATTTATGCGGATTGAGCCGTATATTATAATGACGTCATATCAGGAATATCTCTCTAAGATGACCAGGGTGGTCCTCCCGTTGCTGTGAATGAGCAAGGAGGTCATCAAGGTACGGTTCAACAATATGTTTAAAAATGTGAAACGCATAGGACATCACGTGCTGGAATGTGGCTCCAGCATTTTTCATTCCAAAAGGTAACTTCTTATATGCAAAGGTTCCCCATGTGAAAATGAATGACGTTTTGTGTTGATCGGAGGGTAATATCTCAATCTGATTATAGCCAGAGAAGCCATCCATGAATGAAAAGATGACACTTCTAGCACAGTTGTCGATAATTTGATCGATGTGCGGAGTAGGAAAGTTGTCCTTAGGACAAGCTTTATTCAAATCCCTAAAGTCGATACAGACTCTAATGGTGCCCTGCTTTTTATTGACAAGGACAATGTTTGATACCCATTCCACCAGGGGTACATGATAAATAAACCCAACTTTGAGAAGTTTCTCAATTTCAGCTTTAATAGTTGCGGCCTTTCGAGGATGGACTTGCCTTAGTTTTTTCCTGATAGGTTTATCCATGGGATAGGTTTTAATCTCATGGACCACAATGGATGGGTCAATCCCCAGCATCTCTTCATAGGAACAGGCAAAAATATCACGAAATTATTTGAAAATTGCCTTATAGGCTTCAGATTCATCTGCCGAGCAGTTCTTCCCAACATGAACATGCTCAATAGTATCAAGCTTGGTTGATATGTCAATTGGGTTTGTCTGAGTAATGTTGCAAAGGTTTCCTTTAGAATATGTATCTTGCAACAATATAGCACTTTGGGGTACGTTGACAATATCAGTAGGAAACAAGGATGCAAAATTAGGGCTAACTGAACTGGTGTTGGGGAGGAACATGGATCTATGATGGTGATCCTCCCAAATGGACTCATCTGTATTCATGATCTCCATAATGGACTCATCGAAAGGGAAAGTCTCAGAGAGATAATCTAGAATAGGAAGAGAAGGTTCTAACCATTATAGTAAATGGTAAGGATCCAAAGCCACTAGATGAAGGTCATCCGTGTGATCATCGAAAAAAGTTTGAATGGTGTCATACAGTGCTTCGTGTGAACTCAACGAGGTGGACTCAACAACATGTTTACCCTTAGGCTCATAATCAAATGAGGTGATCATATGGACTATCGCGGTATCCGTTCTAGGAGGAGTGGATGGAAAAATCCCCATAAGGGATGAATCCTTCAACATGCCTACCCCAATCGACAGGTAAGGAGGAGGGGACTGGACTAACATGGGTATGTTATTAACCGTGGAGGTAGTAACATACGACGTACATAAATCAAGCTGATCAATAGTAACAATTCTCCCTAGATGCAGAAATTGGACTATTCAGAATACTGTTGAGGCGACAACAGTCATGGCATAGAACCAATTTCTTCCTAGAAGGAGGTTGTAATCTAAGGGGGCATCTACCACTTCAAATTGAATGGAAATAGTTTTGTCCACCATCTCAACCGCTAGGGATGATATGAGACCATGGGGTTGGAAACCATGTCCATCAAAGGCCTGAAGGGTCGTAGGTGATGTTACAAGATCGAGAGAGCCGAGAGCCTTTCAACAAGACAGAGACAAAACCGAGGTCAAAGCTCCTTCATCGAGCACCGTTCAAAAAACTTTCTTCCCAACCACTTTCGTAATTATATGAAAAGCAAGTTTATGTGGTAACCTAGACTTATATTTCTCAACATTGAAATGAATCAAGCTAGTATTATCCGGGTCTAAAGCTCCTAATGTTGTTGACAAGTTTTTGCGCTGTGTAGGGCAACTTTGGAGTACTTCTAAGGTAGACATTGCACAAGGTGCCTGAGCGAGATCTTCAACTAGATTATAAAATTGAGCAGCTCGAGCATTAGGGTTAAATACTGCATTCCGAAGAGTACTCTTGGGTGGACGCAAAATCATGTCGAGAGTAGGTTTCTCGATAGAGAAGGGGACAATAGACGAGGATTTAGGAGAACTAGTAGAGGGAGCTTTCCTTGAAGAAGAATGATCTTCTTTCTTATCTACGGGTTTGTCATAATTCTGACTTTGATTTTGCAGATTGATGGTATCTGAGGACATCATACGAATTTCCTCTAATGAACTAGAGTTACCCTTATTAGACATGTGGTCTATCAGTTGTTGTTGAGAGGGAAAAGGATATGTAAGTACTATGGGTGCAAGATTGAACTTCAGAAACTGGGAGATTTCGTCCCGATGAGGATACTCCTTTGAAAAATGGTCGCCACCGCAATAGCAGATAGGGATATTTTGCTTTTCTTTTCCCTTCATCGTTATCATTGTTGGTTGGTCTTGGAGTCTCCTATTGGTTTCCGGGTTTTTTATTTCTATTTTTACCTTTCTTTTTATTATTACCCAAGGTTTGAGTACTTGGAATCGAGTTGACCTCGGCGGAAACATTAGGAGTCGAAGGAGTAGGGGTGGTAGTTTGGGGTTTCTTGGCAGGTTTCTCTACTGATGGGGACTGGATTGAACTAACAATCCCATCAATAGGTACTTCTGTTGGTGGCTTGGTGAGATTGGTGCTTGGGAAAGGAGCTTGAGGTATCAAGTCATAAAGAGTTCCAGATTGGGAATAGACCAAGTCTAGATACTAGGCTCGACTAATAGCCTGCTCTTTAGTAACGACACCACCCATAGCCACATCTCGGGCAATAGGAGGCAACAAGGATTTGGTAAACCAATCAGCTAATAACTAATCTGGAATAGGGGCCTTAATAAGCCTTCTCCACCTTCTCCACTTGTGAATATGATCAGATATGTGGGTGGAGGTGTTATGTCACAAAGAAGTTAAAAGATTAGTACCTATTTCATAACGAATAGGGATCTAAAAGTGTGTAAGAAACACGGTTTCCAACGAACCAAAATCCACAAATGAATGTTGTGGGAGTTCAATGTACCACTTCGCAGCTGTACCGGTCAAAGTTCATTGAAAGAGTCGTAACCGAATGGAGTCATCCATGAGGGAGTTTGAAGAACACCACAAATGGAATGTCATAACATGGTTCTTTGAATCATCTCTCTGCTTCCCATTGAACTTCGGGATATCCGATGGTAAATTTACAGGAATGGGAGGCCATGAGGGATTGTGTCGAACGGGGTCATTAATCAACTTGGACAAGTCAGGTAAGTCCAAAGTTGCTAGGAAAGGTAACTGCCAGTTGGGTTGCACATACTGGTAATATTGATATGGCATATAATTACCAGTAGGACCATAAGTGGACTGAAAGATAGGTTGCAGTGACGAAGAACTAACAGAAAATCCACCCGCAGGGGGTTGATTTCCGGGATCAGGTCCGTTACGACCGCTAGGGCCTCCAGGAGGAGGACCACCAGGGCCACTGGGACCACTGAGACCACCAAGACCACTAGGACCACCGGGACCACCAGGACCACTAGAAGGCGGACGACCAGACCCTCCAGAGCCACCAAGAGGCAAGCCTCTAGAGCCTCCGGAACCACTAGGCGGAGGGCCACCAGACCCTCCAAAGCCATAAGGAGGAAAGCCACAGGCCCCCCCCGAACCACTAGGACCATAAGGACCATAAGGAGAAAAGTTTCCAGATCCTTCAAGACCATTAGGCCCCCCAGGGGGAGGACTTCCATGAGGTGGTCCTCCGACACCTCCCGCAGTATGTATAGGTATCCCCCCCATGGCTAGCATGTAAGACCAGTTGGGTTTCCCCCATGGCATAAAATCGTTACTAGGGTATGGGATTCCAGCATAAGGCATCCCTGTAGGGTTAGGTGTATGATTAATATTACCTACAGGTATGTGATAACCATAACCTCCAGAAGATTGAATGGTTACAGGTTGTGCCCCCAAGGGTTGACCTGAACTAGATGGGGGATTAACCACATTAGTATGGGTGGGAGGGACATAAACTGTAGATGGTTATATATTATAGGTATGTCTTTGACTAGGTACGATTCCAGTGTCAGATAACGTAGGTCATGCCGGGGGTTTCCCCCCGCCACTAGAAGGTACAGAGGAAACAGGAATTGAAGGTAGAGCCCCAGATATAGAATACCTGGGAGGATTAGGAGCAGACATAACATGGGAGGTGGTGGTATTTTGACCTGGTTTGTGGGGTGTTATTGGACGATCTATAATTGGTTCAATGGGTCTCATAGAATCGGTAAGTGAACGATATCCCACAGGAACAAATGTGGAACGTGATGGTGTCAGGCCTAATAGGCCATCTATTTGCTTGTCAAACTCTTGTGCATGGAGAATGGTAGCATGGTATTTCCTATGTTCTTCTTCATCTTCAGAACAGTTTAAACGGGTGCCAAATGAGGCAATGGACTATCCTACAGGGGTATCCCAAAATGGAGCATTGGGACCAAAATCTAGACGGGTAGTATCATTAACATGACCTTCTGTGGGAGAATGGAATGAGGTATTTCCCTGAGAAGGCTGTTGGACCAAGGGAGGTGAGTGTGAAGAATATGGTCCTCCACTTTCTGCAACCACACTATCTCCCACTTGGGAGGTGGTAGTAGCTCCATGGTTGATAGCTTCCATTGGATTTTCTCCTAAACTAGGAATAAAATCGGGTGGCAAGCCCCGTACTCTTCTGGACTGTCTTAACTTAGCCAGTTTGTACAGTTCCTATCTAACCTAGGGTCTTAAAAACTAGAAAACACACCAAAAAATTTCCCTACACAAGCTATAGGTCAAAACAAGCACACTTAAAATGATAGGAGGAGTTCAAAAAGTCAGGTCTCTCACCAGGATTGTCAAGAAGGTGCCACTCGCGATATACCTTGAGGGTATGTGTGTAGTAATCTCCCCGAATTTTGTTTTCAGTGTATGGCTCCAAGCAATATGGCCAAAGAGCTTTTCTCAGATAGATAGGGTATCCTAGTGGGGTCTCTCGATATACTCAAGGTATGTGGGAGCTCGAATCGGTAGTAGTGTTGTCTAATGCATAACCGCACACAAGGGGCCTTATGATATACAATCAAGTACATGAATTACCTTTCTATATACCTCAAGGGTATGTGAAAGGCCATTCGATATACCGATGGTACATGGAAGAACCGCTAGAGTCTCGAAATGTAATGCAAACACATAACGATAGCTCCTACGCTTAATGACACCCAAACACGTCTCTAACCTATCACTCCAATTTCTACGTAAATTTTAACCTATAACTACCGTTGATTTTAAAGTGGACGATTAGGTGAATGCATGATGTTTTGACAGAAAAGTAAAACCATGCAGTATGCTTATGCAAAATATTTCACTTTATCGTTCAGTATGCCTACTTACGGGAGGGAAAGAGAGTATTTTCTTTTGTTTCAAAACCAAAAATACTTCCAAACAACAGTCTTGAACACAAAATCAAAGACAAGCAACACTTTCGAAACAAATTTCTCTTTTCTGAAAGCAATAAGAATGGGGAGAATCTCTTTTCCTAAAAGAAAAACAAGAAGCACACTACATGCAAATCCACTCTATTTTTTCAATTTTTCTCTTAAAACATAGGAAAATCTAACTTAAAACTACCATATTTTTTATTTTGATTGAGATAATACTAAATGCATAAGAGACAAAAGAACATGAAGAGCTTGAAAGCTCGTAAAGCCAATCAACGATCCACTGTCCAATGCTCAATGATGATAACCTAATCTCAGTCAAAAAATTTCTTTTTTAAAGGAAGGAAAAAGAAGTTCTCTATGCAAACAAGAAATGAAACTAAGATGCTAATTAAATGTTCTTCTTTTAGTCTATAAAAGAGATCTTACTAACACCCTAAGCTTTTCAAAAAATAAGAAATTCTTTCACAAACACAACCAACAAGTACAGAAGTAAATGAACGATCAAAATACCTAATCTATATTTTGAATTTCCCAACCAAACCAATCTTAAACCATAAAATTTCAAACCACAAGCATCAGATTCTATCACACAAACCTAACAGTGCATGACTGAAAGCGAAACAACTCAAATTTTTACAAAAAAATGAGGAAAAGAGGTCTTGGAATGATGCCCACTTGGCACCGTGCTTCTCGGGTGTTGACAGAGTGGTTCTATCTTAGTACCGCTTTTCGCCAATGGGATACAGGCGGTGGCAACGCTTCTTGTCCACTGCATAGGCGCGGTTCCCTGTAAAAATCCAAAACACAAAGAGAACGATAGATCAAGTTAAAAAAAGACCAGATTAGGGTAAAGGCTTATAGATTAAGCATAAAAATAGAGCATAAAAGATCTGACTGAAAAGAGTTGGAGGAGCCTGGATTCGGATGAGAGTTGAAGAACTGAGGAAGATCAGAACAACTGATACATATATCTATTCCCCAGCGAAGTCACCAGATTTGTTAGCAGGAATATTTCACCTTCTGCGGACAGCAAGGTGTTCCTTTGGTTTGAATGGTTCAGATCTAGAACAAATGAACGACAAAGGTTGAAGACCCTCCCTAGACGCCGTAGATACCTAGAATGTGATGCTTCGATAGTAACCCTATGTACCTATAGTCAGATTAAACATGCAAACACATCAAAGCTACTAGAACATAATCTACTAATCCATGTTAGTGACTAAGGAATCCAACAACATTTACATGTGAAATCAAACAACAACAGTAATGTGGGACGGAAATCAGCTTTGCATTAAGATAAAATGGAGAAGTTTACAACCAATCAAGCCTTGGTGTTGACATGCATCTCCATGAAACCAAAACTTTCATCCCTATAAGCTCCAACTTTGCTCTCTATGCTCTCCAATGGCTTGGGCCAAGTGGTCAATCCAATAGCATAACAATACCTTAAGAGTTCCCCCCTCAACCATGGACATGAGCTTGTATTTATAAGGCTCAATGGATAGGGATGGTTGAGATATTTGTGGATGAGGTGGCCTCTAAGATCCTAGGATGGGGGATCTCGAGCTCAACTGACCCACAATGATAGGGATAAGGGAGGACATGAGGCTCATCATCTAGAATCCTCAAGAAACTTCTCTTTTTCCCATTTTACCCAGGGTACCGTGTTTCTCCTCTTATGACAGAGCGGTTCAGGTAAGAACCGCTTATGGACCAAGGGCTATAAGCAGTGGCACCACTTGTGGATAACACGGGATAGGCGGTGCAAGCAAGGTACCGCTCATGGATAAAGGGGAAAGCATGGTGCTGAGTCTTTTTATGAAAGATTGACAATCAACATGGGTTTCCACTCCAAGTGTTGGAATTAAAAGTAAGTAGGTATGTCAAAGGTCTTATCACATGACGATGACAGGATTTTGGTATAACAAGTGTCATGATTGGATAGAGTTGTCAATGATAGTGGAATATGATATATCCAATCTCTACAAGAGGATTGCAGAAGGAGAGACAATGGAATCTACATTGTCAGCGCATAACAGGGACTATACAAAAGAAGTTGTAAAGAGGACAAGTGTAGAAGTTGTATCATAGCACACAATATACGCATTCGAATTAGGTGAGATATATGTAATCCACATAAAGAGTGGATATAAAATCCAAATGGAAGTAAATTCATGCACACCAATGTTTTCAAAACATTGTTATAAGATTGCATAATTTGAGGCAGCTAGAAAAAGTAAGAGTACAAGGGACTTGAGAGGAAGAAGAGGTCAATCAGTGAGAAAAGGACAACCAAGAACACTTTTATTTGGGGTATAGATTGAGAATGTATGAAAGGAATTGATGAAATTCACAGATGGGAAATAATTTCACAGGGAAGTCGATGAAATCAGTCTAAGATAACATAAGAGAGACAATTAAAGAGTATAAATAAATCCAAATGGAAGTAAATTCCTGCACACTATTTTTTTCCACAACATTGTCGTAAGATTGTAGAAAAAGAAAGAGTACAACGGACTTAAGAGGAAGAAGAGGTCAATCGGTGAGAAAAGGAAAATCAAGAACACTTTTCTTTGGGGTATAGATTCAAAATGTGGAATCTGTGAAAGGAAAGGAATTGATGACATTCACATATGGAAATATTTTTACAGGGAAGTAGTTGCAACCAATCTAAGATAACATACTGAGAGATGATTCAAGAAATGATCTGGAGACAACCAATCTCACAGTACATAAGAGAAACTGAAAAAAAAAACTTGGAATCATAAAAGAATTAAAGAAAACGTAGATTCTTTAGGAGGTTACTTAAATAATTAAAAAGGAATTCCGCCATTCCTACCAACTCAACTTTGATGCAACTTCAATTTGAAGGGATTGTCAAATATTACATCGTAACTTTTCACCACAAATATTTAGGAGATTTAGAAGAGCCTGCGAGCATGGTCAAGGTAGAGGAGACATTTAAAGTAACTTACGCTATTGTTCAATCGAAGCTCAAGTCCACGGGATTTCGTAAGGGAATTTTCGGGTGCTGCTCATATCCAAGATAACTATCAAAATGTAAAAGAATATTTGCTTTATACACCATCATTTTGACCATCTCAAACAATGGAGTGTTTTGAACATTTAACATTTGATAGGCCCTGTCTATCTGACCATAAAATGCACTTTGACCATCTCAAACAATGGAGTGTTTTGACCAATTAGTATTTGATAGCCCCTGTCTATCTGACAACAAAATGCGTGGATGGGAGTAGGGGTAGGAGACTTGAGAAGAACGCTTGACTCTAACCTAAGAGTTTGCAAATATCTCAACGAGAGAGGCAGAGGATAGGATAGAGGAGAATAGTCGCATGAACTCAAATTTGGAGTATGACTAGGCTAGAGGTTATATTGACGAGAGGGAAAATTTGGGGAGCCAGTAAAAGAGATCTAGAAAAGCTACAGTAGTTGCTCCCCAGAACGCAAGATTTATGATAAAAATGCCATAATAAGAGTTGTTGACAAAAAATAGATAATCATAGTCTAGATGAAACATTACCTACGAAACCATCAAAACCAATGAAAAAGAACTCAACCCATTTTAGTGGAAGAAGAACCAAAATTCAAAGTACTAGAATATGTTTTAACATATGAAAGTAAAAAACAGTAGACACCAATCCTTGTATGAAGAACCTGCCAGATAACAATGCATGCCTATTATAATAGTGTATGCATGAAAACATAAAAGGGATATCTTATCATACATTTATATAGAACTGAAAACATAAAATAGAGGGTTAATAAAATCTCATTTCAAAAATATAGCCTTATTGTAAACATACAATCGTTTGAACAAGCGCAAATGAAAACTTGCAGAGGATTTTCAAAACCTATTTTAAAAATTGAAACAAAAGACCTACTAACAGGGAAGCTCAGAGTGACTGTAGATTATGTTAGATTCATTCCATCATTTTCCTCACTCAGATTGGAAGAGGGAGCTTGGCATCATCATAGTTGCTTTTACCCATAAATCGACAAGAAACGGGAACGAATTTTTTTTTAAACATTACAACAAATAAAAGACAGAAATAACAAACAAAAAAACCAAAATAATAGTCGATGATTTAGGTTTGGTAATAGTGAAATCTGAATAAAAAGAAAAAAATTGATAAAGGAAGAGAAGGGGTTGCTCAGTTCAGCGGGGTTGTCGACATGTGACTCCGAGAGCAGTTGCAATCCGGTTTGTTGAGCTTGAAATCTTAAAATCATCACCGCAACCATTCACAGAAAATGACACAAAACTGCTTTCCTCAAATATCGGTTTCTTAGTGGGAATAACCTCGGTACATGAATCCCTCTTTCGCTTGCAGAAAAAACCACCATAGAGCTCAAAAAACCGCTCTTGTTATTAAAGATATGAGACAACCATTAAAACCACAGAGGAATTACAAACCAAACCATTAATTACAGAACTCTAGAGACTAAAATCTAATTTGCAATACAATTGAACTTCAATTCACATGCCTTTAATGTTGTTAAGAGAATCCTGGTGATGGGTCCCTATCCCACCTGACCCAATTCTAAATGCATTGTAAGAAGACCGCCTAAAGGAAAAAATGGTTATTTCTCCTCTCTTCCCATTGATAGATAACTAGGGTGGAGGGTCCAAACCCTTGAGGAATACAGTGGACATCAATGCTTTGTCAAACAATCGCTGATGGGATTTGAACTCGAGAGCTACTTCATTCTTGAGGTCAAAAACATGTTGTAAAGTTAGTTCCTCCACTGTTAACTCCTCCATTGCAATCGATTGATGCCCACCTTTGTAGCCATCAATACAATACAAATTCAGAGATAAAAACCCTATGATTTGGGGGTAAAAAGCGAGCATATAACAAGCAGAAATGGCCTTTTTAGCGTTTCGGGTAAATGTAATCCATCCATGAATCAATGCATCGATCCATCCATAAAAGTTGTAATAAGAGGGGGAAGGGTAGGTAGGATAAAATGTTATGGGCGGGGTTCCAAACCTGGGAATGATGAAAGTGGGGTGGGGTGATCGAGAGGCTCTTTATCACTGGAAATTGAACCACTAGATATAGAGGATAAAGATCGAGTAGCAGATCCGATGGAGTAACCCAAATATACCATCTCCGTAAGTAATACAAAAAGGAGCATGGGGCATTTTTCTACAGTTTCTCATTCTATTGTAGGTAGTGAAAACCATGTGTTGAGGCAGGAACCCATAATAACCCATTCTTGAGGCGGAGCCAAAAAGAAGGAGCGAACAATTCAGAGAGAGACCATACCAGCCCTGACCAGCAACCTTCCTCTGTCATTTCTACCATTATCTCTGGTTCTAGGTAATAAAAACTATTGAAACCCTCTCAAAACACCATCCTCTTCTCCCTCCCATGTGCCTCCTGCGGGGTGCTTCTCAAACTCGTGAAAACCCCATGCTCCCATAGTCTGCTTGTCCATTATTGGTAATAAAATAAACCTATGAATATTGGTATATTTATATATTAAATAAAATAAACCCTTAGACCCTTAATAGACCCCCAATATAATGTTTTGGGTTTTTATAATAATTAAACCCCCAATATGAATGGACGTGATATAGTATTGGTGATTCAGCGACGCCCCTGTGGAACGGACTTGGCCATCCAGGCCAAAATCAATTCGACATTCTAACCTTGCAACTTAGTTCAACACTGCACTGAAGGGAAACATACATAGATTCCTATAATGTATTTATTCAGGGGAAGAATGCATCAATTCCACACAGCAACATGTTCATTACATTCCATCAAGAAATTACAGTGCAAGAAATAAAATTGCATAGATTAACATAGACAAGAAATTTTAACTTGATAATAACTTGTCCCGTAACTAGTTATGTCGCTGCAATGTTCAACCCAACCATAAGCCAGTGTGCTCATCAATCTCTTAGCAACACTGCCACCCCTGAGTTGGGCATGATTTCCTCAAGGAATAAGGGAACACTCAAAGACTCATACATAGCCAAAGGTGCAACAAAACTCATCCAAGCCAACATAGTTGGGTTTATCAGGCTGCAAGGGGAAACAAACCAATAGCTGGGTTTCACAGGCCAATCAACCAAGCCATCTCACAGTTGGGTTTCATAGACTGGTCACAGTCAAGCCAATCATTCAGCTTAAGGACTAGTCAAGACAACATATGGGTTTATCAGACTATACACAGTCAAGCCATCTCACCGATGGGTTTATCAAACTGTCCAGCCAAAGGTTACTTACCAGGTCAAACTCAAAAAGACACAACCAAGCCAAAATATGGGTTTATCAGGCTATTAGCCAAGCCATATTTCCAGTTAGCTGGGTTTATCAGGCCTCTAAGGAAATGGGCAGGAAGAACTACTAAGATAGTGAGCTCATCTGCAGAGCTAAGAGAACCTTCACAAGACCTATCTGGCCTGGATTCCCCACTGCCTACACACCCAACACAAGGAAGTGTCCCCTTCTCTGCTCCATAGTCCCTCAGGCTACACCTTCCCTTCCAGTGCTCTTCAGGATGTGCATAGCAGGTTTTCCATACACTCTTATCTTATTGTGAGGTTCCACACTAGGTTTATTAAGCACATTCTACGTCTCTCCCATCCCTAAGTCTTGTACATAGTTCAGACCCGAACCGGGGTTCACTTCACAACAACCACAGGGAGACTCCACAACCCAAGCTTTACTCTGGAACACAAGTAATACGGTCTCATACACTCTATAGTTTAAGATAATGCTGCAACACAACAATCACAGTCTCGCCAAGGGAAACACTTGCAAAACGTGAAGGATACACATAGGAAGAACTCAGCTGATGTCGAGCTTCCATGCGAATGGAGAATGAAGATCGTCAATGAGCCAGACGTCCCGCAGCTCTCAAAATGTGAGGGTAGAACGAGATCGTACTGCATGAGTCAAACTGGCATACGATTCTTGTGTTTTCTTGTCCATGCAAGCAAAACATGACATTCAAAACTGGGTGCTCTGCCTAATTTGAATTTTCCCATGCTCTCCCCCTTGCAAGCAATAACTACCTCAACCACCTTCTGGCAGAATAAATGGTTGGGAAGAAAATACAAGAAAAAGGGTAGTTGATAGTTTTTGATGGGTTCTCCCCATGACACATGGTTTTTCCCAAAATGGTTCAAGGTTAACATTCCCTCGCCCTTTATCCTTAGGAAAATCATGCTCCCATCTCATTTATCTTTGCATTGACATAGTTGGCTATGGGTTTTTCATTAATTTGCATATTTACATGATGTTTACAAATGTGCTTGACTTAGCACATAAACCATAGGCATAAACCATGATCGCCTATATTCCAAACATTAATCAATGTCAGGGCCTTGGCCTTGAGCTCCTTGTCATGATCCCATATAATAGTTACATCAAATATATTAATGCAATGGGGTCAAAACTAGGGTGTTACATTCCCCTCCCCCCTCAATAGCATTGTCCTCAGTGCTTTACAAAATTGAACAAAAATGCTACACTAGTACCATCCTCAGTGCTCCGCAGATTCGAACAAAAATGGATGTGCCAATCGCATGGCATCCTCCAGCTCCCATGTAGCCTCTTCAGGACCATATTGCTCCCATTGCACCTTTACCTGTCCTATGGCTTGGTTCCGGAGCATGGTGACCTTCCTGTCGAGGATGCGCATTGGATCGATTCGAAACTCTCCCTCGGGTTCCACCTGAATCACATCCCAATTTATCACATGGTTAGGGTCATGTATATATTTCTTAAGCAAAGAAACATGAAAAACATTATGAGTCCTAGTGCTAGCAGGCAATGCAAGTCTATATGCAACTGGCCCTATTCTTTCAAGCACTTCAAACAACCCACAATATCTAGGTGACAATTTGTAACAACTTCCAAGTTTCAAGGAACTTTTCTTTGCCCTCACTCGGAGGTAAACATGATCCCCAACACTGAACTCTCTGTTCACCCTATGCTTATCAACATAGCTTTTATGTATGTCATGGGCTGCTTTCAGATTATGCCTAATCTTTACAACCTCCTACTCCATCTCCTTGAGTAGTTATGGACCAATCACAACCATGTTCATTGGATTATCCCTAGTAACCGGTGTCCTACACCTTCTGCCATACAAGGCTTCATATGGACTCATCCCCAAGGAGGCTTACCATCCATTGTTATAAGCAAAATCTGCCAAGTGTAAATAATCTTCCCACTTGGTTGGTTTGTCCATCACATACATGTGAAGCATGTCTTCAAGCACTTGGTTAACTCTCTCTATCTGACCATCAGTATGAGGATGGTAGGCAATGCTGAAGTTTAGATTTGTACCCAAATTTGCAAACAACCCCTTCCAAAAATTGGAAGTGAACTTGATATCTCTATTACAGACTATTGCCTTTGGCAATCCATGCAATTTGAAAATATCCTTCATGAATATTTTTGCGATGTCATCAGTCTTATGCGTAGACTTGACTGGTATAAAATGTGTTGCCTTTTTCAACTTGTCCACCACAACCATGATGGAATCATGTTGTCTCCAAGTCATTGGCAATCCTGTAATAAAATCCATGGAAATAAATTCCCATTTCCATTATGGATCTGGAAAAGGATACAACAAACCTGTTGGGTGTTGATGCTCAACCTTCACCTACTGACATTTCATACACCTGGAAATGTATTCAGCCATGTCCTTTTTCATTCCTGGCCAAAAGTACTGCTTTCTGGTTGTAGAAATTGTCTTATGATATCTTGGGTGACCAGAATATGGAGCTTGATGGATCTCATCCATAACCATTCTCCTCAAATCTGCTACATTTGGAATGTAAATTCTATTCTTGTAAGTGAGAAGTCCATCTTCTTCCAATTTGTATCCCTCATACCTCTTCTCAAGGCTTTTCTTCTGCAATTTGTCCTTAACCTACACATACAATTCATCTTCAACAACATAATTAACAATCTGTAGCCTCAACCCTGATTGGAAAACACTAACGGATGCCACATGCATTTCCTGCACCTTCCTCCTGAGTGCATCAACTACCTTGTTCTCTTTCCCCTTTATGTGTTTGATCTCAAAATCAAACTCACATAAAAAATCCAGCCATCTAGCTTGCCTGGCATTCAGAGTAGGCTAATCAAACAAATACTTCAGACCACAATGGTCTGTCCTTAGCTCAAATCTTCTGCCCATCAAGTAATGCCTCCACATCTTGAGAGCATGTACTATGGTTACAAGATCCAGATCATGAGTAGCATAGTTCTTCACATTTTCCTTCAACTTTCTTGACTCATAAAATATCGTGTGGTTGTATTACATAAGGACTCCTCTAAGCCTTTGGCCGCATGCATCAGTACCACAAAATCTCTCCCTGGGTCTGCAACTTTCAAAACCGGTGCACTTGTGAAAAGATTCTTCAACCGCTGGAAGCTTTCTTCACACCTCACTGTCCATTCAAACTTTATTCCCTTCTTTTGCAAAGTGAAACCTTGGAGAATCCTTCAATGAATCTCCTGTAGTATCTTGCAAGTCCCATAAAAGACCTTACATCTGTCACATTTCTTGGAGTAGGCCAGTTCATAATGGCTTCAATCTTTTTCAGGGTCCACAGGTATACCCTATTCTGAGATAATGTGACCCAAGTATTGAATTCTATCTCTATAGAACTCACACTTGCTCAACTTTGCATACAATCGATGCTCCCTAAGCAATTGTAATGTCAATCTCAAATGCTCTTCATGTTCCTCCTCATTCTCAGAATAAACAAGAATGTCATCAAGGAAAACAAGAACAAGCTTGTCCAAATACATGTTGAAGACATTGTTTATAAGGCACATAAATGTAGCCAGCGTATTTGTGAGACCAAATGGTACCACTACAAACTCATAATTCCCATACCTTGTCCTAAATTTTGTCTTATGGATGTCATCATCCTTGATTCTCACCTGATGGTAACTAGACCTCAAGTCAATCTTGGAAAATACCTTTGCTCCTCTCATTTGATTAAAGAGGTCATAAATTCTAGGCAAGGGATATTTGTTCTTCATCGTAACTTTGTTCAGTTGCATGTAATCAATACACAATCTGAGTGTATCATCTTTATTCTTTAAAAACAGAACTGGTGCTCCTAAAGTAGACACACTTGGCCTGATATACTTTTTCCCAGACAGCTCTTGCAACTGCATCTTCAGCTCTAACATTTCCGACGTACTCATTATGTATGGTGTCTTGGACACTGGTGCTGCTCCTGGCACAAGTTCGATCGTGAAATCAATGTCCCTCTTTGGAGGAATCCCTGGAATCTCATCAGGAAAAACATCCCTGAATTCCTGCAATACCTGAAAGTCCTCCAACCTAGGAGTTTCATTCTCTACTACCTCCACAATATGAGCTGCATACAACTGGAAACCCTTCCTACAAAATTTATTCAACTCCATTGCTGAAATATGCCTCACATAAATTACCTTTGGAATGCCTCTTACAACTCTCAGGTTCCCTTCTTCATCCATGCACTCAAAAGTCTTATGGTAACAGTCAAGCTTTACCCTGTGAGCTTCTAACCAATCCATTCCATGAGAACATCATAGGAACCAAGGGGTAGAACATTCATATCTACACAAGTAACCCATCCATTCATCACCAATGGACATTTCTCTACCACTTCACTAACCGTCCTCTTAGTTCTAGTGGCTAGTTGAACTAACCACAATTTGTTATGCCTTACTTTCTTGAAAGCACAAATCTCCACTACTCTAGGAGTAATGTAACTGTGGGTAGAACCAGGGTCAATGAAAATAGAAATAGATTGCTTAGCAATATTGCCTACAACTTCAACCACAGTCGACTGGTGGTCTGCTTGGCAGTCCTCCAGTGCTGCGTAAATCCTAGGGACGGCCCTCACTACTTGACCCACTATTTCTGCCTCTTGAATATTATAAGCTGGCCTTGCACTCTCATTCTCGAGTGGACAATACCTGCGCATGTGGGATCTTCCACATCTCCAACATTGGAGTGGTTCTTTGATATGCTATGGATCTCTTGGATTTTCTCTCGCCACTCTGATTGACTGCTTCTCGGCTTGGGATGGTTGCTTCTGTTGATTCCTGAAGTTAGAAGGTTTAAAACCTTTCTTCCTTTGGTCAGATTTCTCATTCTTCTTATCCTTCCATGTCTTTTGATAGTCAGGTTTTCCATTGCTCTGCTCATATCAATACTTAGCTTTCCGTATTGCTTCTTCTTGAGTTTTAGGTTCATAAAACTCAATTCTGTCTTTGTAAGACTGAGGCAATCCACTCAGAAAACGCTGGATTTTCACTTTCTCATCCTTGATGTACCGGACATACCTCAACAACTCCAAGAACTTGTTTGCATATTATTCCATGGTCTATTGTCCCAATCGCAACTCATGAAATTATTTGATATTGTCATCATAGTACTTGTCAGAGAGGTATTTCTGCTTGAAATACTTATGGAATTGCTTCCACACAATTTTTCTTTCATTAATCTTCTTCACTTTCCTGAAGTGCTCCCACCATATGGATTCCCTTCCAGTCAAATTGAAGATGGCAACTATAGCCTTCATATTTCCTAACATGGAATTGGAAATATTTACTCATCCCAAGAAGCCAAGCCTCGGCTTCTTAAACGTTCTTTATCTCGCCATTGAATATAGGTGGCCTTGCCTTCTTAAACTTATCCCGTGAGCTGTTTCTTGACATCTCTTTCTCTTTTCCCTATGAGACGAAGAGCTAGAATCCTCAATGGATTCTTTCGAGTCAGGAGATCTACTAGAAGACCTTCTTCTTCTTCTGGCACTGCTCTTACTACCTTCTGGCTTTGTTGGACGTTGCCCCGAGCTCATCCATCGTTGGATGTCTGTCAAACTTTGCAACATGTCAGCATTCAGTTGATGTTGCTCTTCCTGAGCTTTAATCAGGCTTCTCATGGTGGCTACAATGTTTGGCGGCGTCTCTTGAAATATCCTTCCATTAGATTCTATATCATCATTTCCAACTCAAATGTTTTCCCCCATAGCGTCTTGTGCACGCTCGTAGGAATCTCGTGCCTCATATCTATCATAGGTTCTCATGTCTAAGCCAACAACCCACTTTCCAATATGCACTATGACTCTGTAAAATGTGTTGTCAAACACCATTTGTTAGATACATAGTAATTCAAATCAAAATCATTCACTTATTGTCACCTGGCCTATCTAGGCCTGATGTTGTAAGCAACAGCTCTGTTAACTGTTCAACCCGGTCCTTTTAGGCCTGATGCTGCAACCCACAGCGTTGATACCGCATTGTAGTGCTAGCACCATTTCGTAGATACCACTCTGTGGCGTACTACAATGCTAGTATCCGAGGATACTCTTATCCCTTTCTGTTTGTCCTGGCCCATCCAGGCCCAATGCTGCAACCCGCAGCTCTGATACCACTCTGTCACACACCCATACCCATTATCAAGCGGAATTAAAAATTTCATCGAGGACCTTTACTATTCATCGAACACAGGGCATGGCCGCAACCCACTTCTCGACATTTCCAACACTATCACGCTCCCTCCCGTCTTCCATTGATCAGTCTGATGATCTGCAAGGAAATATCTCAAAGGAGATTGGACAACAAAGAGAAAATGTGACAAAAATCAATGATCACAAACGACCTCAAATCCGAAATCAAATCAACGGCTCAAAATCCACTCACAAAAATTAATGGTGCGGAAATCCCGAGTTGCGGGGTTGAAAAGTTACGAAAATTGCAATATCACTTCCTGCAACCCGCATCGGAAATAGATCAACGGCGGAGAATCATCCCACAAGAATCAACGACATGAAAAACTCAAGTTGCGAGATTGGGAATATGGGAATCGCGATACCTCGATCTTACATCCCGCATTGGAAAGGGAATTTTGGAAAGCCTTAATTCACCAAAAGAAATCTCCTCATCCCTCAAGGATTGGAAAGGGAATTTCAAAAAGGAAAATGAGGAGGTCCAAATCTGCCCCAGAGATGTCTCCCGCATCCTGCATCCCGACAGCAAAATAAGCCATTATGAAAGAAGGTTTTCGCTTGAGTTTCGACCTACTAATCGAAGTCTTTGAACAGACTTGGCCATCCAGGACAACATCAATCTGGCATTCTAACCCTGCAACTTAGTTCAACACTACATTGAAGGGAAACATACATAAATGTCTATAATGTAGTTATTCAAGGGAACAATGCATCAATTCCACACAACAACATGTTCATCACATTCCATCAAGCAATTACAGTGAAAGAAATACAATTGCAGAGATTAACATAGACAAGAACACTTATCTTGATAAGAACTTGTCCTGCAGCTAGCTATGTCGCTACAATGTTCCACCCAACCATAGGCCAGTGTGCTCATCAATCTCTCAGCAACACTGCTACCCCCGAGCTGGGCATGATTTCCTCAAGGAATAAGGGAACACTAGCAGACTCATACATAGCCAAAGGTGCAACAAAAATTAGCCAAGCCAACACAGTTGGGTTTATCAGGCTGGAAGGGGAAACAAACCAACAGATGGGTTTCACAAGACACTCAGTCAATCCATCTCACAGTTGGGTTTCACAGAATGGTCACAGTCAAGCCAATCATTCACCTTAAGGACCAGTCAATCCAATAGATGGGTTTATTATATTATACACAGTCAAGCCATCTCACTACCGGGTTTATCAGACTGTCCATCCAAAGGTGACTTACTAGGTCAAACTCAACAAGACATAGCCAAGCCAACAGATGGGTTTATCAGGCTATCATCCAAGCCATCTTTCTAGTTGGGTTTATCAGGCCTCTAAGGCAATGGGCAGGAAGAACTACTAAGCTAGTGAGCTCATCTACAGAGATAAGAGCACCTTCACAAGACCTATATGTCCTGGCTTCCCCACTGCCTACATACCCAACATAAGGAATTGTCCGCTTGTTTGCTCCACAGTCCCTCAGGCTACACCTTCCCTTCCAGTGCTCTTCAGGATGTGCATAGAAGTTTTCCAGCTACTCTTATCTTATTGTTGGGTTCCACACTAGGTTTATCAAGCACATTCTACATCTCTCCCAATCCTAAGTCTTGTACATAGTTTGTACCCAAACCAGGGTTCACAACACAACAACCACAGGGAGACTCCACAACCCAGGCTTCACTCTGGAACATGAGTAACAAGGTCTCATACACTCTATAGTTTAAGATAATGCTACAACACAACAATCACAGTCTCTCCAAGGGAAACACTTTCGAAATGAGAAGGATACACACAGGAAGAACTCAGCTGATGCCGAGCTTCCACGCGAATGGAGAATGAAGATCGTCAATGCGCCAGACATCCCACAGCTCTCAAAACATGAGGGTAGAATGAGATCGTACTGCATGAGTCAAACTAGCATATGGTTCTGGTGTTTTCTTGTCCATGCAAGAAAAAAATGACATTCAAAACTAGGTGCTCTGCCCAATTGGAATTTTCCCATACTCTTCCCCTTCTAAGCAATAACTACCTCAACCACCTTCTGGCAGAATAAATGGTTGGGAAGAAAAGACAAGAAAAAGGGTAGTTGACAGTTTTTGACAGGTTCTCCCCATGAAACATGGTTTTTCCCAAATTGGTTCAAGGTTAACATTCCCTCCCCCTTTATACTTAGGAAAATCATGCCCCCACCTCATTATTCGTTGCATTGACATAGCTGGTTGTGGGTTTTTCATTAATTTGCATATTTACATGATGTTTACAAACGTGCTTGACTTAGCACATAAACCATAGGCATCAACCATGATCGCCTATATTCCAAACATTAATCAATGACAAGGCCTTGGCCTTGAGCTCCTTGTCATGATCTCATATAATATTTACATCATATACATTAATGCAATGGGGTCAAAACCGGGGTGTTACACATGGAATCAAGATAGGAAAAGCCTCCCATAAAACCTAGTGGTAAGACTCAACAAAATCTTTCTTTCTTACATCCTGGTCATATCATTCAATGATTTGGTGCTCATTGGTGCACCAAACATCACTCAACATTTGTGTTTAGCATTAAATATTTTGATGGATGGGTTATGAAACCAGTTTCTCATAAATGCTATAAAAATACGTCTCTTCCATGCAAGGATAATGATTTGATTGGGATAATCCTCATATTTGTCATTGTTTTTAGATTCCACTTCTAATTGCTTTTAAATTTGGGTTGCTTACAAATAGAATTAACAATCTTAGAGAGCATGAAGTATGTGATTGTTTCCTTGGTGGCATGCTCATGCAAGAGAGAATGAACTCCCTTGCTAATTTTCTTCTAGCATAGACAACAATTCAATATAGTGTGGTGAAATGTACAATTCTCTCACACAACAACATTCATTCTTGGCATTTTTGTTTGTTGATGATGAAGAGCAATGCCCACATAATATTAATACATGGAATGCAATTTCATGGGAATGCCCATGATGAATAAGCTAAGAAAGGGAGGGATTGTGGGAATCAATATTGTATATTATTAAGTGTCTTTCATAGTTTTTGCATTGAAAGAAGTGAGTTTTTCTCACAACTTGAAGTGTGAGAGATCTTTGTGTATGTAGATAGTTGTTCAGGTAATGCCAATAAAAAAAATGGAAAATGACCTCTTATCTTTTGTTGTTGACCAAAAAAAGGATGTCAGAATATAAACACAAACTAACACAAATCCATTTTAACCCATATTCTTTTTAAGCACCCATAGGTTTGTACTTGATTTTTATTTTTTTCCCTTTTGATGCTTAATATATTGGGATTAATATGGATGTATGGTATTTAGTTTACTAATATAATTAATAGTAAAACTTTGAGACTTAGAAATTTAGATAAAGAATCTTTCAAAGGCTAATTCCAAATGTAGATTGTATTTTGATGCATCAACTATTGCATTTTGATGGAAGTCTCTTACAAGAATTTGGAATCCCTTTAAAGAATATTACCTTTTGGAATCCTTGTCAACCAATACTAGGTCAATGGATGAAACTAAGGATTACTATTCTCCTCATTAAGGTTCCAATCCCTTTAACATTCTGATACCCCTTGTGTGGTGAGATCAAAGTTGAAGAGACTAGTTGCTCAAGTTATTCTTATCCACCACGATCTGTAAAATCCTTGCCAAAATTCATCTCTCATACTACCTTATGGTCAAACCCCTCTACTCTTACAACTCTACGCTAGCACTTTTCACAACCACATAACTTGATATTGTTAATACAATACTCCCATATAAATTGGAGATGCGAATGAATGTTTATCTTATTACTATTTCCATTATCAACTTCGTTTAAACTACACCATAAGAAATTAGATATAATATGAGACGAATAAAACAACCCACCACCAAATAATTAGATATAATATGAAATGAATCAAACAACCCACCACCAAATAAGAGTCATTTGGAATTAGATATAGCATGAGGTGAATAAAACAAGCCCAACCCCAAATAAGAGTCATTTTGGTACATACGGAACGTTCATAAACCTAAAGAAACGCCTCTAAATAGAGTCTTGTTTTATTAATACGATGTAAACTAAATAAGTCATTAACATCTTTGCACCAGTGGTCTAGTGGTAGAATAGTACCCTGCCACGGTACAGACCCGGGTTCGATTCCCGGCTGGTGCAACTATAATGACTTTTGTTCCAATTGAAATATATTTGTCCACTGTGTTACTATTTTATAATCCTTTAACCGAGGCTGCTCAAATCACTGCAACGGAAGACGTACAAGTATTAACAATCTTACGGCAGGGTGAAATTCATTTAGATCTCTATCTATATCTCTCACCATATTCTGCTGTCTTTTCCGTCGTTATTTCGTAGGATTCGATAACCTCTGATTTGGTTACTTTATGAAACAATGCGTTGTTTCCTAGAATTTGAAAAACGTGCGTTATAAACAAAGACGCCAGTTGCTGGAATAGCTCAGTTGGTTAGAGCGTGTGGCTGTTAACCACAAGGTCGGAGGTTCAAGCCCTCCTTCTAGCGGCTTTTTGATATAATGTTTTTTTTTTAATTACTTGACTATTTATAATGTTTTTTTTTAATTATTTGATTTTTTTTAATGTTTTTTTTAATTATTTGATTTTTTATAATGGATTTTTTTTAAATATTAAAGGCTTGATATTAATTTTTAAAAGGCATGACAGTAATTTTTTATTGATTAAGAGTTTGCTTTCCTTGGATCTAAGGAAACATGATAAGACCCAAGATTCAGAGGCTTCAAGTAGAAGTGGAACTTTGCTTACTTATGGATCACAAGTGGATTATTTTAGATGGCGTGGTTTTCCTTGAATATGGTGATGAGTCACAGAGCATTCACAACTAGTAGCGGCTTTTGATATAATGGTTTTTTTTAATTACTTGATTATTTATAATGTTTTTTTTTAATTATTTGATTTTTTATAATGTTTTTTTTAATTATTTGATTTTTTATAATGGTTTTTTTTAATTATTTGATTTTTTATAATGGATTTTTTTTTAAATATTAAAGGCTTGATATTAATTTTTAAAAGGCGTGACAGTATTTTTTTATTGATTAAGAGTTTGCTTTCCCTGGATCTAAGGAAACATGATAAGACCCAAGATTCAGAGGCCTCAAGTAGAAGTGGAACTTTGCTTACTTATGGATCACAAGTGGATTAGTTTAGATGGCGTGGTTTTCCTTGAATATGGTGATGAGTCACAGAGCATTCACAACTAGTAGCCAATGATCGTTGTCCTTGATGCCAATTTGAAAACTAAGCTATGATAGGTTTTGTCACCTTCTGAACAAGAAACATAACATAACTCGTGAAAGCATTTATTAAAATGTGTTCATCCAACAACCATGCCATTTTTCTCAATTTTTGTTACTAGAGGAATCAATGACTGGGGTTGAGCTCATACTTGCATGACATGAGGTCGAATCTGGTCTAGTACCACTATACCTCTAGGCATACCAACGCTACCCCATGCGCAACACATAGGGCTCGATCAAGGTTTGGACCCACGACGTTACAATGAGTGCTTTAACAGTGCGCCCTATCCCCAAATGATCTACATGCCAGGGACACCATGCATGGGGCAATGTTCACAAAGCGAGTTCTCTCTTTATTTTTCATGACGTAAGTTCCTTATTCAAAATGTAAAAAAAGATTATTCATAAGTGAGTTCTCTAATAATATTCCAACAATGTTTATGAAGTGAGTTCTCTCTCTCTCTCTCTCTCTCTCTCTCTCTCTCTCTCTCTCTCTCTTGTTCGATTTCCCGTCACTCGGGGCCAGTAGCAATGAATCGTTGGTTAAGAACCACAACCCAGGGGCATCTAAGCCGTCAATGTCACCCAGGGATCGCACATGGCGTGGGCCACACCAACCCTTAACATGGATGGATTTTTGGTGTCTCCTCCCAACTAGCTCACGCTTAAGGGGAATTAAACCTGGATCGCCCTACTAACGAGACCCACACCTTAACCGAATGATCTAGCAAAAATTGACAAGAGTTCTTTTTTTATTGTTCATGAAGCAAATCTCTAATAACATCTCAAGAATGATGCTCTATTTTTTCTAAGCAACGATCAAATCACTCATGTGATCAATTATTAGATTGTGCTCATCCCTACAATGGTGAAATTGTTGATAAGGAGGTGAGATCTCTAATAACATTCCAACAACCTCGTGGAAAAAAAAGATATTGTTCCTGAAGTGAGTTCTCTAATAAAGTCCAAACAACAATGCTAAAATGAAAAAAAAATAGTTTTCATGAAGTGAGTTCTCTATTAATTGTTTCCAAAATGCCAAAAAAAACATATTGTTCATGAAGTGAGTTTTTTAATAACGTCCCAAAAACAAAGACAAAGTACCAAAATAAATATTGTTCATGAAGTGAGCTTTCTAATAATATGGATACATAGAGATCAAGGTCAATAATATGGCAACCATGAATGTAGATTTATGACATGGTTAAATGGGTTTAGTTTGAGTGACGGAGAGAAGAAAATTGTCCTCCTCCCTACCTAAGTTCAAATCTCAATTGTGATATGTTCTCTTTTCATGAGTTAATTGTTTACTAGGGATCTTTGTAAACTAATTGTTAATTAAAACTAACAAGTATCAACTATATTATTCTCAACTCTGGGCTAAAAAGAAGAAATTTAACAACATGAAAAAAAAGCACATAAACATGCACCAAATATGATAGAAATCCATCCAAAAATCCTATCATTAAGTTTTACTTTTCATATATTTTATATTCTAAAAGAAATAAATCTTCAATATTATTAGTAAATAAATTTGATAAAGAATTATATCGATTTATTAACCTAAACATTCATTAAAAATAATACTTATAAACTTCAAAACATTTTAAAATTCATTGGAAAAAATACTTATAAAACTTTAAAACATTTATTTGGATGAATAAATATGGATACAAATAGTAAACATGTGCTAAATAACAAATGAAAAATACATGAGAAAAATACCCATAGTCAACATATGTTTAAGGGAATCAAACAACCATGTGTTGGGGAGGGGCTTGTTCACACCAACAAATTGAAGGTGTGCCAATGTAAATAAATATTTTAGTATATTTTGTATTTAATATTAACTAAACTGACTTAAGGAGTACAAAGGTGATCTTTTTCCTGTCGAAAAAATTCTATAAAGAGAAATACCTTTCTATAATATTCAACCATTTATATAGGGCATCAACATCGATTTAGCCTTCAAATAAAGGAATATCAAAGTTAACTTGTACCTTGAAGGGAGTTGCATCTCGGAACCGGCTGCTCGTTGAATATGCACTTGTTGCTGACGGCATTCGTAGAAGGATTTGGGCGAAACTATCCATCATTACGTTCCTTTGTCGCTCGAGGGATTCCTCGAGCAGCGACTTGATAGGATCTCATGCCCCATCGTCTCTCTCTTCTTCCACCATGGGAGGTCGTTTGAGGCAGCGAGAGTGATCTTCCCTGAGTGAAACTAGTTCGAGACCCAACACTCTATACCATGACCTCATCGGGGACATGCATTGAGAAATAATCAAAGAGCATATTGATCTGATACCACTGATCCATATTTATGTGGGAATGAAATAAAAGAACAGATAGATAATCATAAACACAGCCATATTGTAAAGATAACAGAGATACAGTAAACACAAATTCTATTAAATAGCAGAAATAGAACATACTGTAAATACAACAACTAGAATGGTGGTAGCTATCTCTGAGAAGAGATGTGGATGTTACGCTCATTCATTCCAAGATGAATACAAAATGAGGCCAAAAAGGCCTATTTATAAGAAGCATGAGGGCGAGAACCCCAAAAGTCCAAAACATAACCCTAGAAGATGAATCATCATAAAGTTTTCGGCCCCAAGGTTGGTTAGCTGAACAGACAATTTCCGAAGGTCATAAATTTTGCATATGATCTCAGATTTGGGCACACGATATCCCATTAGAAAAGGTCTATATGAGATTTACATCTTTCAAATGGGTTCAAATGCATGTCATTGGCAACCACCTGGTCCCCCAAATCACCGAAAAACATCGTTTAGGGCCTCAAAACAGCCCTAGAAGTTTGGGACCCAAAATCCATAGAAAAATAACTAGGAAACTGCCACAATGGACAATTGTTTTGAGCTAGTGGAATAGGTGGGTGGCCACCGATATCCATCTGGATCAATATATGCTCCCTTTGGGGTCATATCAATAAATTTTTCTAGTTGATACAATTTAAACAAAAATTTAAAATTTTGGCAGTTGTTGGTTGATTTTATATATATATATATATATATATATAGAGAGAGAGAGAGAGAGAGAGAGAGAGAGAGAGAGAGAGAGAGAGAGATGTATATCAATTAAATTAAAGTGAATGAAGTAAAATTTAATTACATAAAGTTCTAGATTAAAAAAAAAAAACATGCCTCTTGGGTTAGATGCCATGATGTAATTGTGGTGTTTATAGGAGATGTGGATGAAGGTATATGGAAAATATTGAATCAAGGTTTATTTCTAGATTGATTTGGTAATAGTCTCAATCATAATGGAAGCGAAAGTAAAGGTTTGTGACCTATTTATTTATTTTCATCAAAAGATAAGCAACTTGATCGAAGTATATAGCTCGATCCATGTTCTAACCTCTGATTAAGGCATCAATCTCGATCGATAGTTTACGTAAACTTTTGTAAGACCTTTATTGAGGTTGGGATTTTTAATTGTCTTCTAATTAATTAGAGAAACAACTAAGAAGTGTGCATTGATTGTCAACCCTAGGTTCATTGAGAACTTGCAAGTTACAGTGCACTATATGAGAAAACCACAATCTCTTCTTACATTGGTTAATCCACTTGAAGTTGTAGTTCAATAATATTACTTACAAACAATGGTTTGAATAGTTACATAGTATTGGAAAGGAACTAGACAACTAAACAACTGCTGAAACTAAGTTGCAAGGAAAGTAAATCACGTGGTAGGAAAGTAAATTCACACCATGCTGGAAAGTAAATACTAAAACTAAACTCACACTTTGCAGAAAAAGTAAATTCTAAAACTAATTCACACTTTGCGGGAAAGGTAAATCCTAAACTAAATCACATTATGCGAAAAAAGTAAATTCTAAAGCTAAATCACACTTGACAGAAAGGGAAATTGCATAAATGAAATCTATCCTTGCCAAATCCGAGTTGTTGTTTATGATCCAAGGTAGTAAATAAGATTATTGCATTAAGCACATTCATTTTAAAAATAAACATTTAAATCAATAATCTATGGATTAAAATCAAATTGCAAAAATAAACTTCACACTTACTAATAAATAAAAACTAAGTAAAATTACATCAACATAAAATAGATAAAATCATATTACAAAAATTATAAAGCCAATATCTATATTGAATCAAACATTAGAGGAAATTTCAACTCAAAATGGCCTCCTAAGGAAAATAATAAAATAATAGTTAAAATAACAAAATAATATTTATTAATTTTGGAGGAAGAAAAGAAAAACACTACTTTTTTTGTTCATATTTTCGACATATCTTCCCGTCTTTTTACTCAAATTTCGATCAGGAGAGCTCATTGGATGCGGAATTAAATTACGCATCCAACGAGTACCCACTCGGCATACTTTTGATAGACCCTGCCGCCCCAAAAACAAGAAATACCTGAAAAACGTGATGATGACATCATCATCACATTTTTTTAGGCATTTCTTGTTTTTAGGGTAGCGGGGCCCATCAAAAGTATGCCGAGTGGGTACTCGTTGGATGTGGAATTTAATTCTGCATCCAACAAGCTCTCTCGATCGAAATTTGAGTAAAACCATAGGGAGATATGTCGAAAATACAAACAAAAATAGTAGTTTTTTTTATGATACCTATCCCCAAATTTATATAAAAAATTTGTTTAAGACCTATACGGTATTTCAAATTTAAATCAATTTCATTGGCTAACACATGATGACATGGAATTTGAATTAGGGTTGAAAGGCCCATTTAAATTTCCTTTAATGATGAAAGTATAACTTTATTCCATCATTATTTAGAATAATGCTCTAAAAGTCCTCCCATATAATGGAGAATGAACTCTTATTTATACACATGTTCTCCATAACATATAATAAATGAAGATCCAAAATATCATCAACAATTTCCTAAAATTTGGATTTCAAAAACTAATTCGAATCTAGTTATAAGATCTTTGTTAACTACATGCTATTTAGAATACCTTTGAAGTCAAATTTGAATTTAAGGAGAGAGACAATAATAAAATTGTCAAAACTCATTCCAAATGTCTCCTAACATCTTTTGATTTTTTAGGTCCATCATATATTTGATAGAGATCTTCAAATCTTTGTGGATAAGCCAAATATGCACTCAAATCCACCTCTATTTACCAACTTTAATTTAACATTGTGATTTGAGACATATAAGAATAATATAAATAATGGATTAATCCATTACTCCTAATGAATATCTTTCTCCAAAGTTGTTGGTTGAAGGTAAATTTGAATTATTTACTTTCTGTAGGTTTTGAAGGAGGTTATGTAGCTTCCTGTATAGTTTTCCCAGCTGCCTGTACAGGTTCTACAGCTGCTATAGAACTCCCTCAAATATCTTGTATCTGCTTCTAAGAGATGATTTGATATTCAAAGCAAATACATAGTACACTAATTCCCTCAATGTTAGTAAAAAATCAAATGAAATGCTTAGACATGTAATGGAAAAATAACCTGAACATAAAAACTTGTATATGACCATAATAAGGGATTAGTGCATGCATATGGTTAAGCAAAAGGAATTATAGAAAAAGTGAAATGATGATAAAAATATGTTAAATCCAAGGCTTGTCACATGCACTGCCTTGCAAAAAAAAAAGTGTGACCAAGGTTCATGGATTCACCCCTTGCGAAAGAGTACTCCCTTGCCATGAATTATGCAACAAAGTGTACACTAATAAATTGTATTATTAGATGACTGAAGGGCTTTAAATATCCCTTACTTTCCAAACTTCGGAGGATCTTGCTATGACTTATGTAATGAAATGTCACTGAAAACGTCTTTAAATATACTCTAAAATCATGAATGTTGGACTGTTCATGTCCCTTGCTTTTGAACTTAAGACAACATAACTATGTGTTAGAGCAGGTATTTTGGACTAGTCTTGACAAAATGCGTTCAACAAGTGGACCACACTTCAAGCATGCAAGCAATTTGTTCTGAAATGATTTGTCGACAAATGTCTAACTTTATTCCTTTATTGTGGAGAAATTTAGTATATTGATCAGAGTACAACATTTGATCTACAGTTACATCTAAAGAACTATATTTCTATATTCTAATATAGACTAACTTGCTATGATTTGTTTAGGGAATGATCATATTTGGGAATCCATTTCCAATAAGATGGACACATTCTTAGTAATATATGCCAACTTGCTCTGATTTTTTTTTTTGGGAGTAATCACATTTGGAATCTTTTCAAACAAGATGGGTTAATTGGACAAAAACACTTATGATGGAAGGCATCTCTAATTTCCCACCCCGAGGTAACTTAAATTGAAAGAGATCCAAACAAATAAATAGAGCATCCATAAATACACACATACCTTGGTTCTCTCATCGATCCAATTGGGATGACAAAGAGTGGAATACAAGTATTTCTTGGAAGATATTTTCAAAGGTGAATCAAGCCTTGCAAGAAGATGGGGATACTGAATCAAAAGAATCTTCTCCCAAGAGTCTGAATAGTTGGTGAAGTTGAATTCCTGGTTGACAGTGTTGACCCTGCAAAATCTCTAGGTGTGATGAAGTTGAAGTTGAGTGTATGCGAAATGCAGCTCTTGAGCAAATCCCCCATCCTCGTCATCACCCTTTCTTATTATTCAACATCTGCAAGTCCTCAAACAATTGAAACAAGAGTAGTTTGTTTCTTACCAATAGACCCACTCACCAAAATCTGTTTTAGAGGACTGTGGTGGATTGTTGATCAATAAGCATAGAGCCACACAATATTAAATGTTGCAAATCCATTATATGTTGTTAGATCTAAATACTTCAAATCCAATGGCAATCTGTTTTAGAGGACTGTGGTGGATTGTTGATCAATAAGCATAGAGCCACACAATATTAAATGTTGCAAATCCATTATATGTTGTTAGATCTAAATTACTTCAGATCCAATGGCATAAAATGCATCCTACATAGAGCATTAATGCTCTTCCATTCGACGATTAATATTCGCCGTGGCGCATTTTGCGTTGATTTTAGGATTGTCGAGAAAAGATAATACATACACACAATCAAAGGTAATGAACAAAAAAAAATCCATTGTGATTTCACTGTATTGTTGTATTGGGTTAAAAGATTTATTTCTTTGCAATTTGTGGATGTGAGAGTGTCTATGGGTGAGAAATTAAATTGATATCTTTGATTTCTTTATGAAGTTGTATATATTATGATTTTTTATTTGAATTTGAAATTATAAATTTAGAGAAAATTATATATATATGGAAAATTAATTTAAGATTATTTTCTTAAAATTTAATAAATAAAAAATTGAAAGAAAATAATATTTGTGAATGTAAAAAATTAAAAAAATTAATATAATCATATGGATTTTAATTGAAATTTGATTTAAAAGAGAAAAAAAGCTTTATTTTATTTTGAGTCTGGTTTAAAATTTTGATTTCTATAGTATATTTAATTGAAAAATAATATGTAGAATAGAACAAATGCAGTTGAATAAAATAAATGAAATACCAATGGACATATTATTGAGAGATACCAATGGATTTAGGGGAAAAATTGTTTCGTTATGATTTAATCAAGTTTTGTAGTGCTCGAGATCTAATTATTTGCAACGCTCTTATGAAATGGCTTACCTCTATCCAAATAACTTGCATTTATGGACTTGGAAGTAGTGTGATTGACTATGTCATTTCTGATATCTCTTTCATCAACCAAATAATAAATTTTGACATTTTAAATGACCATGAAGCTAATTCGAATCATAACTAAACTACCAATAAGTTAACCTTTTTAGAAAAAAAATGATGAAACTAAGAACTAGATCATTACGTATAATTTAATCTAACCTATTTATGTTAAAAAATTAAAAAATATAAAATATAAATATATGAAAATAATGTTACATAAAAAAAATTTAAGTCATGTTAATGTTTAAGATGACATTAGTTCAACTTTTAATCATATTTAATGACAATCAAACCAATTTGTACCTTCTAATCACTGGTTTTAACAAAAACAATACATTGTAACATTGTTTGACCTAGATTTGTGGTCAAATAAAACCTAAGATTCATTGACTTTGATTTGAGGTCAAATAAAACCTCAAATCATTTGATTAGTCAAAATAATATAAAATAAAATATTTAATATAGGAAAGCGTAAAACATAGGTTAAAAACCATTGGTTTATGTATAATGAAAGTGGAAACCGGCATATCGATTACTATAGTTCCTACAATTCCAAGGCATAGATCAATAAGGACAGAAAGAGCTATGTTTTTTCTCATCAACAATTTATGTTTATTCTTTTCTCATCATTTTATTTATATAATAATATAATTATTATTCAAGAGTAACTATATATTATATTATTATTCAATAATAACTATATTTTTTATTCTTAATTTTTTTTTAAATCTTAATATAAATTTAATATACATTAAATTTAATACACATTTATAAAAAATAATAAAACTTATATCGCTATATTTCTCATTTTTTTATGTCTTTAATATATTATATTTTAATTTAAAAGACTTCATCAAAATAATCATCTCTTACCTCCTTCCCTACAAAACATAGTGAAGTTAGATGAAGTATCTCCTCTTCCTTTATCAAACATACTATCTTTTTAAAAGACAGTATTGCAACACAACTATATGGTATTCCTCTTCCTTTATCAAACATATTATCTTTTTATAAGACAGTATTGCAACATAACTATATGGTATTCGACTTGGAATAATATATTAATTGAACAAATATAAGCAAAAATGAAAAACTTATTAGGGCTCTCTTTGTTTTATGGTTGTTATGGCTAAGGTCTATAATGAGAGGGTATTATTACATTGGCTTAATATTTCTATAATTGTATTTATTTCCTGTTAATATTAATATGTAATTGGTAATATTAATTAGTGATTTTTTATTCTTTGGCACACCAAATCTTATTTAAAATATTTGTGTTTGGCATTACAGATTTTGATAGATAAGTCGTGAAACCCAATTTTATATTGACACTATACATGTATTCACTTTAACATGGGTAAGAGAGATTTGAGCTTTACAATTCTCCCATATAACAACAATGATTTAACCAATTGGTCATGGGTAAACTGGCAACTAATAATTGTGTTTAGATTCCATTTGCTTACAAATAGAACTAGCAATCCAAGAGAGCACAAAGTGTGTGAGCATCTCTTTGGAGGATTGCTCTTGTGCGAGACAATGCATGCTCATGTAATGTTCACATAACACAAAACCATAAATCATTATATTGTAGTGTGGTGCACAGTGTCTCACACAACAACATTCATTCTTGGTATTCTTGCTTGGCAATCATCAAAATCATTACCAACAATGCACTAAAATCTAGAATGATTTTTCACAAGGATGGCCATGATGAATTAGTTACAAAGGAAGGAATAATGTGAGAATAAAAGTTCTATTGTTCCAATATATGATGGCATTATGTTAATACTAAATGATGTAATATTTGAGGTGGTCATCTTTGACTATCTTTCATACCTTCACAAGGATGGCCATGATGAATATGTTACAAAGGAAGAAATAATGTGCGAATAAAAGTTCTATTGTTCCAATATATGATGACATTGTGTAAATACTAAATGATGTAATATTTGAGGTGGTCATCTTTGACTATGTTTCATACCTTTTCACTAAGAGAAGTAAGGTTCTCATGTAGGAAGGGATAAGGGAGATATTTATGTGCATACATAGGGACATGGATAGTGCTCTTAAATCCAAGATTAAAGTTTTTCTTGGGAATCTTCAAAAGTCTAAATCAATCTTTTGGAATATTTATATAGTTTATGTTTTGGTATGAAAGCTCTTTCATTTTGATGCAAGTCTCTCTCACAAGAATTTGGAATCGTTGTAAACACGTGCTATGTTGGTTGGTTGAAAGAAAGGGTTATAATTACCCTCACCAAGGTAAAAATCCTTCTTAGCAATAAGATAACTCTCCTAGCCATTTGTACTTATCTTTATGTTTGTGCGTATACTTGTGACTGAAGATGGGACTAGGGAAAGTTGTGAACAATTGTAATGGAATCGATACCGCCTACTCATCACATCTTGAAGGATTTCATTTAAGTGTAGTTTTCCAATAACATTAATTATAATATTCTAAAATTGAAGAAGGGCATCTTGTCTTGTTAAGAAATCCCCCCAACCAAAAAAAATGAAAAAAAAAATGAAATCCCAAAGGATGAATACAAGGATTGTTGGTCAAATACATGGTATAGAAGTTAAAGCATTAAAAAAAGTATCCTTACCCATAAAAAAACTCCTAGTTTGCAGATAAAAATGTGGCAGTGAAAACAATTAGAGTTGGTCACAACAGGAGGAGAAAATCCTAATGATGAAAATACATGAGAACTATTCTTTGAATAATTAGGGAAAGCATTCCATAATTGCAATGGAGTGGTAAGAGACAACACAAGGACATAAACAAAAGTAGATGAGCTATCAATAGTTTTGACAAGAGCTAGAGAGAAAATGCATGTGACATCAATGCATCATTGGTCTAGTGATATAATAGTACCTCGTGATGGTAAATAACCAGTTTGATTCCTAGCTGGTGGAATAATTGTCCTAGTGACATGATAAATTATGAGGTCTATGTTGAATACTCTATTAGGGTTTCACACATTTTATATGCAGTATTAAACACCCTTTTTATCTAGTCTTGCTAGGATAACTTGTTTTTTACCCAATTGATTTGGTCTCAAGTCTCGACAACATAAAATGCTCGTGCATGTGTGGTTAAAACAAATCTTGCTTTTACTTTTGGCTTGGAATGTACAAATTTATTTTATTTTCATATAGAATGGAATGTTGAGACAAGAAATAGGTTATGTATTCTTCTTATGTAGTTAAGTGAACGATGCCTCCTCCTAATGATTAATTTGATGTGGTGAGTATGATTTTTGCTTCGTACAAAAAAAATATTTCATTGGCGATACTCCAATGTGTCCATTTGCAAGCCTTTCTAAAAACATGTTCATCACTAAGTGAGATACATCTAACACTTGTACATCTTGTAATTGTTTTTATAATTTAAATACATCTATATAAAAATTTACTATCCCACATTGGATGAGAGAAGTGAATATCTGAAGAAGAAGATGGTGATTATTAGTGGTTTATTTTGATGGAATACCTTGGTTAAAATGTGTTGTTGTGAACCACAAGGTCAAGTCTAACATGAATTTTCATTATTCTATTTTCTAAATTATTTTTTTTCTTTTAAATTTAATTGAGTATCTAATATATTTCTAGCCAAAAGCTTAGAAAATAAAAGGTGAAATTAAAATAAACCGCCATCACCCTCAATTCAAGTATAATATATATAGCAAGAAAGTGCTAGAAGAAAAATCAAAACCACAAGATAACGAAAGGATGTGTGGAAAACCCTTTTTTTCTAAAAGAGTCATCATATAAGTGAATATATTTGTTTAAAAAAATAATCCAATTCAAAGAAAAATGCTTTCCTTTGAAATACAAGAAGTGGAATATGTAGAAATTGAGAGATTGTGTGCTTTTAGGAGATTTAAAAATTTCACATCATTACGTGAGATTTCCTTAATTTATTTCATGTTAACTTCAACTTTTTGGTTGAATGTGAAATCTAAATTACATTAACATATATTTAATTTGTGTATAACCAAATACATAGCATAACCCAAGAAAATAATTATCAAAAGAATGTGCTTCAAGGAAACAATGTTTCCCTCCCTAAGGCACAATCCCCAAAATAACATATTTGATAACAATTTATAAACATTAAATTTGTTAAAATGACAAGTCTGCCCTCCTAACTTCTATTTATTTGTCAAATCATTCAAGGTTATGTTAAATCAACATATAACTACTCAGTCACCATGAGAACATGAGTTCAAAATTATATTTGCAAGTACTTAATGTTCAGATGACAAAATACACTTTGTATATACATAAGAATAAAATTACAAATACTTATTAACACCTCATCACAAAATGGTACAAGATTTTCCTTTAACCTTATCACGAGCTATGACTCTCAAATCCATCCAAACCTTAGCTAAGGCATTTGTCGTCAACAACAAATCCTAACTAGTGGGTATGTCCTAGCAAGGCATCACACCAATCTACTCATAGCGACTCCAAAGGCTCAATAAAAAGGTAGCATCAACACTAACAAGCCCGTCGTTAATCTTTCTCCAATCTCACATCACACAAGCTCTCCAAGCAAAGTAGTCCAAGTCTCCTCCAGGGTTTATTTTCCACAAACTCTAGGACCTTTTCACACAATACATGAACCCTAGCAATTCAAGTATTCTCTAGGTATTGACTCTCACAATCCCTAACACATTGCTCCCTTGCATTAAGGCAAGTACAAATATTGAAGACAAGCTCAACTTTAAGAAACAATGATCTAATGAACTCTTTCAACTCTCTTCCTATAACTAAAGACTCTATGATCCCTTTATATAAAATACACAAGGGAGGTCAACAATAGAAAATTGGACTAAGTCCACAAGTAACCGAATGCAATCCTCAAGAAAAGGTCTCCTAGAGAAGCAATCGTGTTCCAAGGCATACATATATCAAGAGATGAATCCTCAATTGGTGTGCTCCTTATCACACAGATTCTTGATTTCCAATACAAGCATCCAATGCTCCAATGCTCCTCAACATATGTGTTTAGGTCCACAAACAATGCACCCTCGACCCTAGCATGATCAAGTCAAGTGCTTATCTTCCTCGGGCATGCAAAGTGGTACCAATGTTCGTAGGGCCAAGCATCCTCCCTGCAAATTCCTAATGCCATCCCTTTAAGTTCCCAATGCCCCTCTTCCAAGGTATATCCATTTTTTATGCAAGCAATTCCATATAAGATTATCACCTCCTAAAGTATTGTGCTACTCTAGCACCTAGTCGAAGGTGAAGTGACCATGCATAGAATGGTATCCAAATGTCATCAATGATCAGGCCCAACCATAATGTCTAAGATACATTTAAGGGACTAGGATTTCACCATTCACCCCCATCACATAAAGGCACTCCTACCATGGTATAAACACTTTCAAAGGAACCCAAAATCTTATAGAATATGGATGGGAAACAAAAGTATACAAGCCTTGTTTTAAATTACCAAGTGAGATGTGTGAGATACCAAAAGAATAAACCTCCCTTTTCAAATTAACAAATGAGATATCTTACAAGTAAATGAGCTAGTGTTTGTAATAATTGTTAATTTCTTGTAACCCTACTATATGTTTTCACTTTATATTCCTTAAGATATGGTTTAAGCCCTATGTTGACATGTCAATAAAGAGAATATTTTCATCTTCCACTTCTAGGAAAGTAGTTTTCACAACTAATTTTAGTAGCTATGGTAAAAGAAAATTACTAAGCATGATATTTCTTCCAAATTTTCTTACCTCATGCTTATTTTTTGAAATATAAGAATTTGATATTTATGTTGACAAAAAAACTTATTTTTTATAACAAACACAGTTTACATTCAAAAGCATTCTAGTTATTCTTCATAATTTTTAAAAATTTATAGTTGGCCTCTCATTTAGTCCAAAGTGGTTTCTTTATTTTTTCTAAACTTTTACTTTGTTTGAACTTTTCATTCTTTTTAAAGAAATTAAATATCATCATTTAGAGGGAATTTATTAATTTATTTTTCATCATACATATATTTAACTTATAATTAATATTGTCCCCAATCCTCCATAGAAGACTAGTTTAGACATCTCGTCAAAACGCACAAAAATGGGTCAATATGTTGGAAGGAATTTGTGCTTGCTTTTCCATTAGTCGGAAATTGGATATCTTGGAACATAGGTGATGGAAGGAGTATGCGCATAGGGAAATATCCATGGGCAGGATTAGGAGAGGATTATAATTTATCATACCAGCTAATATCTCAGCTTACAACTAAGAGTATTACATCCTTGGCAGATGCAAAAGCACAACAACTCCAGACAAGAAGAAGAACAGAATGGAAAGCTTCTCAAGAACTGGGATTAACAAGTTCTTCAATGATAGAATGGAACCGCTATATAACCAAGCTAGGAAATGGCTTCATTCACTTAGAGGAGGAGGAGATGGACAAGCTAATTTGGACCAAGAATGGAAAAGATGGAAGCTTCTCTACAAATATGGGATATGACGCTACGATGGAAAGAGAACATGGTGGCATGGAGCTCTGGCGGTGGACAAAGATATGGAAAATCCTAGGACCACTGTGTTAGCACCTGGCTCGCACCAGTGCTAATATTTTGGAATCGAACCAGCAAAGGGGAACTTCCCCATCCCGAGTTGATAGGACAACACGGTAGACATGAAGAATTAGAAGAGGAAATCCCGTAGACGCGTCTAGACCCACATATCCTAGAAAGCAACGACGTGAGCGCACGGCCGAATCAGATCAACAGTGGGAGACTTTCATTGTAGGAAAGAAGCGAGACCTATTTAGCTATGGAGGAGCGTGAAATTCATACCTCCCTTCAAAACCGTCGATGATCACGATCCTCTGACACTCGTGATATACAACGGGGACATAGCTCATGGCGACAACATGTGCAATGGTTAGCAGGATACAGCGTTGCGATGGGATAATAGGGCCCGCACATCTGGATGACCCAGATCTCACGGCGCATCTGATTCACGATGGCGATAAGATTCGCGTGACAAAGGTGCACGATGGTTAGCGAAAAGAGCCGATGCGACTTGCTCAAGGGTCCCTCATCTATCAACGTCCGAGATCTGATGCAGTACAGATCAGCGGTGCACACTGTTTTTGTCGTCGAAAGGTGCAAGGAGGATAACCAAGGTAAGGGCCACGAAATCACGCGAGCGACCACAGTAAGCAATGGATGATCTCTGCGCAGAGGAGATCTACGGCCAAAAGAAATGCTGCATTACTCAAGGTGTTCGAAGGGTAAGGAGTCTGCATGAATGCAATGCTCAGTTGGAGCACTCGCGGGGTTCATCGAAGCAGGTCACACCTGAGGAATTGAAACCGTTAGGGAAATCTAGGGTGTCACCATCAGGACGAGCGAGCATGCATCTTATACTCTACATTGCCATTTTGGGTCCAGAGTGGGTGTTGTACTGAAAGGCCGATTCGGGTAAAACATCATGATAGGCCTGCCACCTCATAAAACTGTTAGGATTTAAATGATGATCCGGTATTTGGTTCCCATTTTTTATAACATAATTGGGCTCTGTTTCGAGGTTGGTCCCGGGAGCCACAACATTATAAATAAGACCTCAATTGATGAGGCAGAGGATGGAATTTTCATTTAGAAATCATTTTGCTCTCGTTTTGTCTCTGTAACTCTCTTGGAAGTATTAATGAGAAATATGCTCTTGCATTTTTTAGATTCATCACGATGGTTGCATTCAGTCTGTGTTTCCTGTCTATCACGTTCATTTATGTGTTATTTCTGCTTATGCACTCTATATCAGTATACAAGGAATACACTCTCAGCTTAGCTCTGCTGTATCAGATGTTGCATTTGTTTTTATGTTCTGGTAAATGCTTTAGAATTCATCTCTTATGCTCCACTTCCATTTTTCCACTCTCCACCCTTTCAATATATTCGACCATTTGCGCTGCTTACTTTGCCTCAGAATACAAAGGAAATTCCCTTCCTCATTTTGCTATAATATCCTTGATTGCTTCGGGATTTGACTTCATTGCCTAATGATTTTCTTGTATGTATGTTCTATCATTTCTTTAATCTATTAGCGCCTCATTACCTACAGAAATCTAGCCTTCTGCATGCTATCGAAAGCTTTATTCATATGTGTTTCTTTCCTACGTGACAAGAGAGAGCCCTCTCTAACTGTATCGTCTAGACTAAAGTCCAAAGTTGGTTGAAATGGTTACCCCTGTGACTTCCTGCAACAACCACTAGAAAATTACAGGGTGCTAACATCTTGGCACCATTGTCAGGTACCTAATTGATGTTATCTCCTCGCGAAAAATGACACAGCTTTAGTTCTACGACCCGGTTGAGCAGTTGGTCCTAGACCCACGATTGGTTGCACATGCTTTGGTGACTCTACGAAAACTGTGAAAGTGGCTCCACTGGGAAATATTGACAATAATAAGAACTCATACGAGAAGGAATCCTGATGCAAAGTCCTTCCAAGAAATTTTCTACCCTGAAAGTTTGATCCGAAAATCCAACAAGGTACAAAGGTTAGTCAGGAACTTATCTTTTCTGACTAATAGTGCTATTTCTGTTGGCGATATTTTTGGACGTTGTAATGAGGAATGTGGGTTAATCCTGTCCATAACTAAATCTAAATCCAGTCTCTCTGACCTAGAATTAGACACCTCCGCATTTGAATTTCCACGCATCGCATGGTCACCTCTGGCCCCTGAGTCTCCGGTCAGAGTTTTCCCCTACCTACCAGAGTCCGAGTGCCTCACATTTGCCACTGATCAATCCTTATAAAACCTCGACGGCATAAGGAAATTTCCATTCACACCTACATCTCCTGTCACTTCTAGACAAGGTCAGCCTTCATCTCCTAATTTCTTCATTCCTCACCACCTTTCTGTGCCTCACAGTTTATTGATTCCTATTACCCCGGTCCTAACCCCTTTAACAAACCTAGTTATACCCCCAACAATGGCCAACATATTTGATCCCATACGCATCCCTGTGCCTCTACATGACCTCCCCCTATGGTACACCACTAGACTCAGGCAGTTCTATGGAGAAAGAGGATACTCGACTGAAGCACATCTAGGATGGTTCTCATACTGGGTCGACCTAGAATAGGTGGACCACGATGATGTTAAAGTCAGGATATTTGCCCAGGCCCTTGATGGATAAGCAAGGAGATGGTATAAAAATCTCACGGATGACTCTATTCTGAGCTATCAAGATTTTGAGGATGCTTTCAAAGACAAGTGGGAAGATCAGAAGAACCCCAAGCAATATCTCTCTCAGTACCATTCCATGAGGAGGAAGGACAACGAATCCATCCAAGAATTTTTGGACGGGTTCATGAAGGTGTACAATTCTATCCATTCTCAAGTCAAACCTCCCATAGGTTATTCCCAGGTCCAGTACGTGAAATATTTTGATGGTGAGTTCTCCTTATGGCTAAGCGAAAGAAGATCGACCTCCTTGGCGGCCATGATGAAAGACGCCATAGAAGTGGAGGTGAACCTTATCGCTGCGAGAAAAAAAAGAGATGAGGGGGGACGAAGAAGAGAGGAAGGTGAGAAAGAGGTGGAGAAAGAGTTAGAACAACCCTCCACCTCGAGCTCGCAAGAGGCCAAGATTGACACAATTCTAAGAACCATGGAAAGAATGATGGAGAGGCTCTCAATAGATGGAAGACCCCCTCCCAGGGAGAACCAAGAACAACAAAACATGAATCTAAATGCCAGAAAGCCTCAAATCTCCCAGAATAGGCATAGGAATCCTCTTGACCCACCTGTTAGACCCCCTTTCCAAGAGAATTTTGTGGACCAGGATGGGGAAAATCAAAATGAGGATGAAATCCGTCAGCTGGATACTGAGTCCCCTACCACCTTCCTCACCAAGGAATAACATGACAATGCCCGCCTGGAAAGAGCAGAGACACGTCCAGGAAAAACAGATGACTTCAGAAGAGGCTACCTGCTCTTTGTCTTGGACGTGCAGAGACAAATCAACCTGAGGAATAGGGACGTACCAGTTGTGAAAAATAGAGAGGTGGGGAACAAAGCCTTTGCCAGCAAGCCAAAATCTGACCCAACCCCTAGAGATAACCCCAAGAATATTCTGGATCCCAGAGGGAAGGAATGAAGGGAAGACAATCCCCAGAACACCGATCAGGGACAGGTTTCTTTCAACCTTGAGGATGAAATTGCAAATATTAAAATATTTTCCCCCCTCACCGAACTGTTGAATAACTCAAAATATCATTCCAAAATTTCCACGGTTTTGCAACCTCCAGTAGAAATCTCCACCGTGTCAGACAACCTGAATTTGCAAGATGATAGGCTCACCATCCTGTTCGGACCCCATGTAGACGAGCCCTCTGATGAAGAAGTCCCCCCTTTCTATGTTAGCTTGAACATTCACAATTCCATCATACACAATGCCATGCTCGATTCAGGAGCATCCCATAACCTGATGCCTAGAAGGATCATGGATCAACTAGGATTGGACGTGACTAGACCTTATAAGGATCTATTCTCTTTTGGTTCTAATAAATTCAAACGCATGGGCCTCACCAAATACTTGGTCATCTCTCTTGCTCAAATCCTAGCTAAAAACCTGGTCATGGACGTGGTGGTGGCTAACATTCCGCTGAAATTCGGGATGCTGTTATCTAGATCTTGGGAAACCAAACTCAAAGGTGCCCTCCAGATAGACATGTCGTATGCCACTATTCCCATTTTTGGAATACAAAGAAGATTGTTTCGAGAGCAAAAATTGGCCTATATGGTAACCAGTGCTGAAAGGTCGCAAAACCACCCTGTATACTCGCTGGACACAAAGATGAGGTTCATTATTTTCTTCATAGACGGGGATGAAGAAGGATCACATTTACATAATGTTGCCTTCGAACCTACTAAAGAGGAATTAAGCGGAATATGGGACATGGATTTTGATGGATCGAGATGCAGAGAAGGAGTAGGGGCAAGAATATATATGAGACCCCTGGGAATCCTCGCTTTAAGGTACTCCTACAAGCTGGTTTTTAACTGTACAAATAATAAAGGAGAATATGAAGCAATGATATTGTAAATCCTAGCCTTAAAGAAGCTCCAAGTCATAAGGTTGGTGTTGCGTGGAGATTCTGAGCCGGTAATCAAGAAAATGACCAGCGAATATCACGCCAGGCATCCCCAGATGAGAAGCTACCGGAACATCACCCAAGACCTCATAGAAGGCTTCAAGGAATGCAGCTTCAAGCTGATCCCTAGAGTACATAATTGCGTGGCCGATTCCCTGGCCACCTCGGCATCGGATTTCAATATACCTGATAACCCTATAAGGAGTTATGAAATTGAATTAAGGCTCATACCTTTTGTCCTGGACAATGTAAAAAACTGGCAAGTATTGGAAGATGGCAAACAAATCCACCGGTTCCTCACTCTCGCTGGGGAATCTGAGGGAGCTGTTGTCAACGAAGAAAATGAATTTTAGGGTGAGGCATCCCCCATTCAAGAAACTTTGCAAAAGAAAACGGCAGATCTAAAGGAAGTAGTTCGGGAAGAGGATCCCATTGCAATGGATGACAAAAAAGAAAGCAAGGAGGAGGGGGTTTGGGAGCCTGAAATGCAAGAGCCTGAGTCACAACAGGGGTATGAGGATAATCTATGCGGAAAAGAAATTTTGCAGCTAAAGAGAAATTCCATCCCCAGAGGTCTGATCCCTCTAGAGAAACTCTTCAATCCAGATGATGTGGCGAGAGATCCTCAGTTGGTCCCAAATTGTGAAGATATAGAGGAGGTAAATATCGGGACATAAGAGAAACCTAATATCATCAAAATAGCGAGAAATTTCTCCCCTGAAGCTAAAGAGAGGTATATCTCATTAATGAAAGAATATTCAGATGTCTTCGCCTGGGGTTACAAGTACCTCAAGGCTTAAGACACCAGTATCATGTAGCATACCATACCACTCAAGAAGGATGAGATGTCATTCAAACAAAATCTTAGAATAATGAACCCCAAGTTGTTTTCCCTGGTGGAAAAGGAGATTAGAAAGTTGTTCGAAGCCAAAATCATGATAGCCCTTCAATTCTCATGTTGGGTGGCGAACCTGGTCCCTGTCAGAAAAAAGAACGGGGAAATAAGAATTTGTATTGACTTTAGAAACTTGAATAGAGTTTCTTTGAAGGACCATTACCCCCTTCCCAAAATGGACCATATCTTGCAGAAAGTAGTAGGTTCTCATAGAATCTCTACGTTGGATGGTTTCTCCGGTTATAACCAGATTGTGGCTCATCTTGATGACCAAGAGAAGACAACGTTCACCACCCCTTGGGGCACCTTCATGTACGCTAAAATGTCATTTGGGCTGATGAACGCGAGGGAAACATTCCAACGGGCCATGGACATAGCATTTGCGGATGAAAAGGATAAAATCATAGTTATCTATTTGGATGACATCACTGTTTTCTCCAAATATGATGAAGAAAATGTCTCTCACCTGTTGAAAACATTCAAGAAGTGCAGAAAATTTGGCATCTTCCTGAACCCTAAAAATTCGTTCTTTTCTATGAAGGAAGGAAAGTTGCTCAGGCATATAATATCTCAAGAAGGCATCAGGATATATCCAAAGAGGGTTGAGGCTATTAGCAAAATTGAGCTCCCTCAGTACAAGGAAGAGGTTCAATCGTTCCTGGGTAAGGTCAATTTCCTCAAAATATTTATTGTTGCATTTGCTGGAATAGTCAAATATATAACTAACATGATAGGGAAAGACCAAGAGATCAGGTGGATGCCTGAAGCTAGACAATCCTTCGAGGGCATAATGAAGGCCATAGCCGAGGCACCTGTCCTTGTGAGCTCAGATTTCTCCAAATATTTCCTCATCTTCTCGTTTTCCTTCGAGCACACAGTGGCAGGAGTGTTGCTGCAAAAGAACCATGAAGGAGATGGGCATCCCATTGCTTTCTACAGTAAGATGTTGAGGGATGCCCCCATGAAATACAATATCCTAGACAAGCAAGCATACGCTCTGGTGCAAGCTTTAAAAGACTTTAGAGTATACATCTTGCACTCCCATGTGATAGCCCACATGCCCACTAACGTTGTGAAAGACATTCTGACTCAACCAGATCCGAAAGAACGAAGGGGGAAATGGATTGCAATATTGCTCGAGTATGAAGGCAGGAAAAAGCTGGTATCATTGCCCTTGAATCCTATCCAGGTCGAAGCCCCTTTCCAGCAAGGGGGACTAGACTTTATTGGGGATATCAATCCCCATTCTTCGAGGCAGCACAGATGGATCCTGACTGCCACTGATTACTTCACAAAATGGATCGAGGCCATCGCCACGAAGCAAGCCACCGAAATAGTGATCATGCAATTTCTGGAAGAGCATATCCTATCAAGATTTAGTGTTCCCAGGAAAATAATTACTGATAATGCTCCAGCCTTTAAATCAAAGAAGATGATCGCCTTCTGCTTCAAATACCAAATACAACTCGGGCATTCTACAGCCTACTAACCCCAAGGAAATGGACTGGCAGAGTCCTCAAACAAGAGCCTCATGAGGATCATAAAGAAACTGCTACAGGAAAACAAGAAAGCTTGGCACACTAAACTGATCCACGCCTTGTGGGATGACAGAATTAGTATCAAGAAATCCATAGGCACTTCGCCATTCTAGATAGTCTACGACTCATAAGTAATTTTTCCTAACTCCTTGAGCTTACCAGTGATGAGATTGTTGCAAGAGAAGGAAACAGAATCTCACCCCACCTAGAAGAGGATGGATCAATTGGTTGAGCTACAACAATAAAGGGAGCAGATATTCGACAAGACCCAGATGTTCCAGGACAAGATGAAATAAATTTTCGACAGGAGAACCAAGCCCGATTATTTCCAGATAGGTGATGTGGTGCTGCAGTGGGATGCACCTATAAAGGAAAACATGGAAAATTTGATCACCTATGGAAAGGCCCATACAAGATCTCCACCTTTAGGGGAAAGAATGCTTATGTGCTGGAAGAAATGGAAGGTGGATTGGTATCTGGAGCTCTGGTCAATGGGAGGATCCTGAAACATTACTTTTTGTTGAAGAACTTAATCCCATTGTCATTTGTATATACCATTTCTTTTGTTTTAAGAATATATTGCATGCGTGGATGACTCTCTGGGAAGATTTAAAGCCCGAGGTGAAGGCAGTAAGATCCTCAAGAGACGCCATCATTGAGTTTGTTTTTTAGGTAAAATTTGAAGTCATGGGAGAGGTTGGGGTGATCCAATGGATAAGACACATGGCCTACGTCGTCCTTTGCTACCTCCGAGGGAGGATAGCATCCCTAAGTTGGAGTTGCTATTAGCACCTGGATTGCACCAGTGCTAAGATTTTGGAAGCGAACCGACAAAGGGGAACTTCCTCATCTCAAGCTGACAGGACGACAAGGTAGATAGGAAGAATCAGAATAGGAAAGCTCGTAGATGTGTCTAGACCCACATCCTGGAAAGCAGTGACATGAGCACACGGCCGAATCAGATCGAGGGTGGGAGACTTTTGCTGTAGGAAAGAAGCATGAGCTATTTAACTATGGAGGAGCGCGGAATTCATACCTCCCTTCAAAACCGTTGACAGTCACGATCGTCTGACACTCGTGATCTACGACGGGGACACAGCTCATGGTGACAACATGCACGACGGTTAGCAGGATACAGTGTTGGGATGGGATAGCAGGGCCCGCGCATCTGGATGGCCTAGATCTCACGACGTGTCTAATCCACGGTGGCGGTAGGGTTTGCGTGGCAAAGGTGCACGACGGTTAGCGAAAGAGGCTGACATGACTTTCTCAAGGGTCCCTCATCTATCAACAATTGAGATCTGATGCAGTTCAGATCAGAGGTGCACACTGTTTTCGTTGACGAAAGGTGCAAGGAGGATAACCAAGGTAAGGGCTGCGAAATTGTGCGAGCAGCCCCAGCAAGCGGCGAATGATCTCTACGCAGAGGAGATCTACGACTCAAAGCAACGTCATATTACTTAAGGTGTTCAAAGGGTAAGGAGTTTGCACAAATGCAATGCTCAGTTGGAGCACTCGCAGGGTTCAGCGAAGCAGGTCACACCTGAGGAACTAAAACCGTTAGGAAATCTGGGGTGTCACCATCAGGACGAGCGAGCATGCATCTTATACTCTACATTGCCATTTTGGGTCCGGAGTGGGTGCTGTATTGAAAGGCCGATTCAGGTAAAACATCATGACAAGCCCACCACCTCAAAAAACTGTTAGGATTTGAATGATGATCCAGGATTTGATTCCCAATTTTTGTAACAGAATTGGGCTTTGTTTTGGGGTTGGTCTCGAGAGCCACAACATTATAAATAAGACCTCAATTGATGAGGCAGAGGTTGGAATTTTAATTCAGAAATCATTCCGCTCTTGGTTTTCCTCTGTAACTCTCTTGGAAGTATTAATGAGAAATATGCTCCTGCGTTTTTGAGATTCATCACGATGGTTGCATTAAGTCTGTGTTTCCCGTTTATCACGTTCATTTATGTGTTATTTCTTCTTATGCACTCTATATTAGTATACAAGGAATTCACTCTCAACTTAGTGCTAATGTATCAGACGTTGCATTTGTTAGTGTGTTCTGGTAAATGCTTTGGAATTCATCTCCTATGCTCCATTACAGATACTAGCCTTTGTTGTTCATTCTACTAAAGGTAGTGCAAGAGATTCGCCCTCAGATAGGTGCCTCTTGTTTCATTGGGCTTCTTCCCTTTTTCTGCTTTGCACCCTTTCAAGATATTTGATTGTTTGCGCTACTTACTTTGCCTCATAATACAAAGGAAAATCCATTCCTCATTTTTGCTATAATATCCTTGATTTCTTTGGGATTTGACTCCATTTCCCAATTATTTTCTTGTATGTCTGTTCTTCCATTTCTTTAATCTATTGGCGGCTCATTACCTACAGAAATCTAGCCTTCTATGTGTTGTCCAAAGCTTTATGCATATGTGTTTCTTTCCTCAGTGACAAGAGAGAGCCCTCTCTGACTGTATCGGCTAGAATACAATCTAAAGTTGGTTGAAATGGTTCCCCCTGTGACTTCCTGCAGCAGCCACTGGAAAATTACAGGGTGCTAACACACTGAAAACAATTTTAATGTTATGGTTGGTGATGAGTAATAAACTGCTAACATGGTAAGTCTTGTTAAGGAGGGGTTTCCAAGGGCCCCGAAGCTGCATTTTATGCAGAGCTGGTAATGAGACGACATCTCATCTGTTCTTTTAATGTTCCTATGCATGCACTGCATGGGAAAGAACCATCGGCAAGCTGGATTGTTCATCGAACCTAAGATTGGACTTGTCGCTGGAACACATATTCAAGAACTTGTGGTATAACGATAGGGTATGTAGATATAAAGCCCTTCCTACTCTCTTTGTATCTACCATTTGGGAAGCACATAATAGGGCGATTTTTGTAAACATTTGGACTCCATCAGAGATAACAGAAACAATGCTTGTGCAGAAGTTGATGGAACATCAAATGGAGCCTAAATCAACAACACAACGAGTGCTAACAATTCCATAAATTAACAAAACAATTCTTTGGGGTTATTTTGATGGAGCTAGTTAAGGAGAAAAACTGCTTGGGGGAGCAAGAGGAGTGGTGTATGTTAATGAAAGGAAAAAAACAGAAATTACATTTGGACCAGGTCGAGCCTCAATCAACAAGGCAAAATTAACAGCACTTTGGGCAATTCTAAGGCCATCTTTGGACAAACATATGAAGAATTTGCAGTTGTACGGGGACTCAAAAATGGTCATAGATTGGGAAAATGAAAAAATGCAAATCAAAGCTCTACACCTCCAACACTTGTTGAAAGCAATCAAGGAGCAGATGGTAGCTTTTGAAACAATTACTTTCAACCACATTTACATGGAGCTAAATACAGAAGCAGATAAGCTTTCAAAAGCGACACTTGCACTCCCTCCTGGACTAATGGAGGTAAAGGAGATAAGCAATGAATATATTGAAAATTAATATGTATGTATATACGCAAAATGAACAATATTTCTAGAACAGATGAGAAGATAAGAAAGAATGATGAATAATTTTTGTGAAAATTCAGAAAACCTTATAATATGTAAAAAAAAACTGAAGGCTAATCATGGTTTTTATTATGTATGCTCCTTGAGGGCAGTTCAAATTTATTCACTCACAATAAAGAGATTTTTTCCATCCAAAAAAAATTAACTTATAACGTTTTTATTAAATCTTAAATATTCCTTAATAAATTTCTTAATATAAACTTATAATATTTTTATTAAATCTTAAATATTACTTATTAAATTTTTTAATATAATTTTGAAATCTTCATATATATTTTCAAGATTTTTAACTCTTATAAGATAAAACTTCTTATTATCCGAGATAATAACTTTTATAACTTCTTGTTGTCCATTCTTGTTTCAGACTTACGGCTCTAAAACAATTCATCCCAATGGTAGTTGGGGCGCCATAACTAATTCTATAATTAGAACACAAAATAATACTCATCTAGTCAGGTTACATTAGTTGACAACTTGTTTCTACATTATTTGATAACTTGTTACCAGAAAGATGAAAATGCTGGTTAATGTATGATAGGATTGGTGAAACTTTTTGTCTACTTGTACGTTGTATTTCATACAAGAAGAATAAAGGATATGGCACAACAATTTAAAAATGCTTTCAGAAATTAAATTTTATGGTCGTTTGCATGAGATTTTTAGGCTATCCGTGTTAGGCTACTTAAAACAATATTACAATCAGTCGAGAGTATGCTTCCAGATATATAGAACGAAATATAAAGCAGATTTACAAGCCAACTTAAGAGATTCCAATATAAAATAAATTTCTTTATCACATGTATCTTCGTTAGGCTACTTACTAAAACAGTTGCAAATATCTTCGATTTTTTTTCGATATTTCTGATTTTTTCAGAGTTTTTCCTATTGTCGATTTGTCCAATATTTTCTTAATTTTTTAGTTTTAAATTTATTTTTACTTATATTTTCACATAAATCTCGATATTTTTTTTTCATGTTTCACATAAATTTCTTTCCAAACCCTCAACAATATATTCGACAATGTATTCCCCGACACTATGTTTGCTACATGTATGCTTCCAGATATAACGCTCACTATTGAAATATTGGAAATTTAGGATGAAGCATCTCAAAATATCCTATATATAACTACTAAATGGTGCGAACTAAATTTCCTTTTAGTTGTTTCTACACTAATGATTGTGAAATCACATTATGGCAAACAATGTTGGATGTCTTTTCATGTTCAACTGAACTTTGAGTCATCATTTGGCTAAGTTTTTCTTTTTAAGCAAAATACATGTATTTTAATTATGTACTTTGTACTCTATAAAAAGAGTTGACTTCAATGGATTTAAACTTTATAGATTAAACTATTTCAAAACAATAGGATTTTGCTTAGAAGGGTATAATGCATCTTATAAATACCAGCACAAGTTTTGGTTCCTATGTCTTGTAAAACAAGACTTATAGTTCTTAAAATCTGCTAGGGTTTCATATAAACCACACTTGACAGTAGGCCAAGATCTTAAACACACCACTCAAACTCAGACATAACTTTTGGTGGGTTAGATCCCTTACGAAGAACCCCATTAAAGTATGTTTCTTATCATTAAATAGAGAACAAATTTTGAGGATTTATAATGTCCCATTGTAGCAATCACTACTTATGACCCGCAGAAAACATAATCAACAAGAACCTATTAGGCAATCTGCTTAATATAATGCATAATTGCAGATAGATAGGATGGGCTATTAGTTGTAACTTTTTAAGAGGAAACAGTTGGTGTGATGTAGTAACTATTGTTGGGTACAGGAACAATAAGAGTCATATGTGTGATGGCCAACCCACAATCGACAAACATCCAACCACGTGTAAGAATTCAATGCCCTTTCAAGGACTTGCAATGCACATGCTTGTCCAGTGATAAGCAATATGCAAAAGTCTACAAAGACTTACATACAAACTTTGATGTAGAATGGATCTACATAGTTACTATATGATTTTATTGATGCTATAGAACTTACGAACTAGAAGGACCACTTTGGGTCAAATACTTAAAACCACATTGATGGATTAGCACTATTAATCCTCTAGTTTCAAATCAAAGAAGTGAAATTTTGGGGTCTCAGACCTTAAGGACATGCATCCTAGAGGTCCTAAATGCATTCTACGTCTCAATAGTTTTTTAATAATGGTTGTCAAGTGGATTCCATATGCAAAAGTTTGGCTCCTCGCAAGGTGACAATCCAATTATTTCCTGGTGGTCCAACAACCAACTAGCAGCATCTCACCATAAATCAATAATCACACATGTGGAGCTCATAATGTGTGGGAATCCACTAAAGACTTCTAGAAGCATCAGGGAGATTCCAAGAGGGTTCCAAAACCCTGAATCTATCCCTACTTCGAGCTATCAAAAACCTATCAAAAGGAAGGAAATATGTTCACTTTCTTTAGCAACCATTTTTGTTCCATAGTATGAACAATGAGTGTGGAGGAGATACTAACATAACAAAGAGAGAAGCACACTATAAAGCACTATAGAAGACAATAATGTCTCATAATATTGGCCTGTAATGGGGATTTCTCCCTATTACATGCAGAAGCACCAACCTTAGATCGTTGTGATCGTAAGGAAGAGTTCAATGGAAAACATGAAAGCAAACTAAACTAATAATGGAAAGCAAATATTTTTTTTATCATTTTCTCATATATATCGACTAAAATAATGCAATAAACAAAAATGTGAACACACTTTTCTTATGCAAGATGGGCCACCGTAGCTGTCCTCGAAAGTGGTTCCGCAACTCCACGGGTTGGTTCTCCAATTGTCTCCACAGACAGTTGTCAGACAAGGAATGGATCCAAAATGTGTACAGAGAATGTATCAACGTACACCGTGGGAAATGGTGTGGCAAAGGGAGTGATAGCAAGAAAGTATGTGGTAAGAGAGAACTGGCGCAGCATAACCATATGTAAATGAAAAGGTATCAATGTTTTGGGAGAGCCCTTCACAATGTATTTATAGTATGGTCTTAGGGTTTTATAACCCAAGGTGATGGCCCATGGTATTTTCTTGCCATGGTATATATCTTTGGTTTTTTTACTTTTTCTCTTTTTTAGGGTTTTTAAACCCTTTTTGGGAGAGAGTGAAGGTAAACCATAATAAATGCTCACTATCCCTTCATTTATGGGAAGGAATAATGCTGTTTTAGACCATTTTTTGTGGAAATACAATTGTGAAGGTTAAAAGTAAGGGAAATATGATGGGGATATGATGTATGTATATGGTTTAGACCATGTAGAGCTAGGTGAACACTTTCTAGTGTTAATAGATCTATTGGCCCCTTGATGTGCGAGGGAAGGAGCTCATCGTATGGTCGATGGACATCATAGGATCATGGGAATAATGGTGGGAACAATGGAGAGACTAGAGAGACCCACAGAGAGGTGGAGCTTCCCCGTTCGAACTACGGTGGATTTTTTTTTTTTATTATGGGTTCTCAAAAATGGATGAGATACATATAATGTGTGACATGTATATCAACGAGGCGGGCATACTCATGCTCGTAACAATGTCAAAAGAATAAATAATGAGATCAAGGCTCAAAACATGGGTGCNTTTTATATCGTTTATATAATAATTTGGCAATTTTTAGGGTGAAAAATTTTTACCCCATCAAAATTGGGTGAAACAGGGCTTCAAAAAATGCAAAATGGCAAATATTTTTGGGGATAAAAACATGGAAAAATAGCCCGCTGGGCTAAAATTTGCCCCTAAAATTATCCTTCCATGGGAGCCAATCAATACATATACAAATGATGATACATAATGGTGGCCTCAATGGGAGGATGAATACAATGCTGATAAGAAGAACCAATACATAGAAACAATAGCATTCACATGGAATGCAATATCATCACAACTGGCGCTTTGCTGGATCTGGAAGTGTACATAACTGGAGGGACTCAATGACTAAGAGTCATAATCTCTGTGGTACAATATATATAGCATCAAGTACTTGAGATACATGCAAGCACAACACTGGGGGATTTTGAACACTGTCAGCAACACAGCCCAGAAATCACAAGGGACGTGAAGTTGTGTGGGTCACATAGTAGACTCATCAAAGTGCTAGAGTCAGGTGATAATCGGGGTCCTCGACCAAATAATGAATGGACCAATACCTTGTATGAATCTCAATGATGCGATGATGTAGTTGAAGTCAAGAATGTGAGACACAACCAACTCGAAAGGCACTAATGACTCCTTTCAAGTGGTCCAAGGAACCCATCAATGAGGTGGATGAAACTAGGTTACAAGGACCTATGGGTCTATCCTCTGGAATAGATGTACTGATGTCGATAGAGGAAGACCTGTAACTAATCAAGGAAATGATGTGTCCTTGACTAGAAGCATGAGGGGGATAACCAAAGATGTGGAATAATCTGGGGACTGACACACTGAATGGGAGAACAGGGGCAGGGGAGTACGGGTGACTCAAACTTCCTTTGTTCAGAGTATGACGGCAGGGTTGACCTGGTAGCAAATGACACTGACTCAAGGGAGAGGGATCATAGCTGTAATACTGGGAAGATAATTGCAAATGGGAAATACTGAGGGAGGTAACTAGACTAGTGATATCCAGGGGATTCAAGGAAGACTCATCGCAGAATACTTTGAACAAATGCGACCCAATGGGGAGAAGCTTCCATGTTGTGATATCATATGTGGTGGAGCCTAAAGACATCGTTTGGTCCTTCTTCATAGTTTAAGGAGCATGAAGAAGGGATAGAAATAAGCTAAATATGACACAATCTCGTAGACTTTTAGTGAGCCCGAGAAAGTCAATGCTCGATGTTGTTTTCATTTTTAGAGAGTCCGAAAATAGGAAGAAGACTCTAGTGTGGTCTCTTTTTCGTTAATAGTCTCCTACGCCTGAAAAAGGATAAAAGTATACAAAAGAGAGCTCTCCCAACCTTTGGGGAATGAAGATTTATTTACCGTTGGTAGTCCAACCAGGTCGAAAAAGGTTAAACCTATACTGACTAGACGATCGTTCAAATAATTTTATGAGCATGAACGAAACCAAGTTTTCTCGGCAATATTTTCTTTATGAGAGGGCTGGAAAAGAGCTTAAAGACAACCCATAATGATATTTTTTCATAAATTACGTTCTCAATGTCCAAGAAAGCATAAAAGTATACAAAGGGAAACGTTCCTAGCCAGAAGGTGCTAGGGTGATCCTTTTCTTATAATAGTCTAGCTGGTCCGAAAAAGGAAATAAACGAGGCCACATAGACACCCTTTCCAATTCTTTAACGAGCATAAAGGAAGCAAGCATGCTCAACAAGCTTTTCATTCTTTTAGGAGTCAGAAAAGAGATTAACAGAAACTCTATGATGGTCAATCAAACAAGGGGGAAGTGTTCGATGTATGGGAAGAGGTTATGTTGTGAACATGGTTGAGAGGAATAAATGCAGAACACTGATGGGGCCCCCTTTTGGGATGATGGATGGTGGTAAAATATGGTCAATTGTGCAATATGGATGGATCGAAGGGATCGTGAACATGCCAATACATACAATGGGAGGTTCACGTGATGGAACACAAATCGAGGTGACTTCCAGGAAATGGAACAAAAAATCATAGTGAGTGCATGAGATGAGGGTCGTGTCAAAAGACAGAGGGCAGAAACCAAACCCAGTGGTGCGAACGATGTCTCAAATGGACACCGGATGGCTCTATGGCACACAAAATAAAAACTAGACCAAATGGAGGCCTATGGGTATGGATCTAAATCAACGTACACGGTTTGAATCACTTGGTGGTACACAAATAGAAGTGACTCTGAGAATTGGCTCGAAGAAAGTAGGGAGGGATTCAATCTAGTATGGGTCATCTCTTCACCTGAGAGATTTTTGCGCAGTGATGGCAGCTTCCTATCCTCATAGAGGATGATCCATATGTGAGCATGGACTACCGGGGAGATCTTGGAGATGCCTCGGCCTCCAGTACAGGTCTAGGGACCTGCCAGTATCCTAGCATGGTGGTAGCTAGATCATACTTGCGACATACTGTGTGCATGTGCAAACATGGGACCACACCTTCTAGTGGGGTACCAACGACACAGGGGCAGGGTGGATGTGTTAGATCCATCCGCTTATGTGCAAATGATGCGAAAGAGTTCTACAATGGACTCACTATGGATATACATGGAGAAACTATTGGAGGGGGTCGCCGATTCATGGTAAAAATGATGTAAAACAAAAAAGAAAAACTATGACACAAGTGTCCTCATGGTGGGTGAGCTCAGGCATAGAACCTCCGACGAAGGAAATTGGCCTTGCCTTGGAGACTCTGCAATTGACGCAAAGTATGTGGGGGAGGAAGATTCAGAATGGATTGAACCTTCAAAGGATCAAACACAATCCCTTTGTGAGATACGATGAATATGAGTAAACGCCCAATAGAGACACAAAACACACACTTGAGGGGGTTCAAGCGGATGTTGTACTTGCGACATCACAATAAGACTTGATGCAAGTATTCGAGATGTTGTGAATGCTTTCGAGAGCGAGTGGTGAGGTTGTCTAAGTAGACCAAGATCATAAGTTCGTGGAAGCAAAACGTCATGGCCCATTGAAAAGTGGCTCCAACATTTTTAAGGTCGAATGGTGTAACCCGATACACAAACGTGCCCCAGGGGGTTGTGAAAGCGGTATTGTGCTGGTCTTCTTTTAGGATTTGAATTAGGTTATAACTAGAAAAACCATCCATGAAAGAAAATACTTCGTGGTCGGCACACGCATCAATGATTTGGTCAATGAACAAAGTGGGGAAGTTGTCTTTGGGACATTCCAAATTCAAGTCACAGAAGTCAATACAGATGCGAATGGTACCTTGTTCTTTATTAATGGGAACATGATTGGAAACCCAAGTGGTATACGCAGTGGGGTATATGAAACCTGCTTTACGTAGTTTTTTAATCTCGTCTTTGACGACATGAGCCTTTGAGGGGTGAATGGGTCTTTGTTTTTGGCATATGGGCGCAACATTAGGCCATGTGTCGATATGATGTTTGACGGTAGATGGATCAAGCCCAAGCATATCGGTGTAGGACCAAGCAAAAATATCATGGAATTCCTGAAAAAGTGCTTTGTAAGAAGAAAATTCTTCAGGGGAGAAAGATGCTCCAAGTGTAATATCTTCATCTACCCAAGGTTTGGTTGATATATTGACCTTAATAGTTAGCGAAATGTTAGCCATGTTTCCCTCTTCAGAGGCATCAGGTGTTGGAATGGGGTTCTTGAACTAGTCTAATTTTCCATAGATGGAGTCTTTGGATTCAACTGAGTACTGACCCGACAATGAAAGAAGTGCATCGAGGATAAAGAATGAGAGATGGTGAATATCATCCCAAGGGTACTCAGGAGTTGAAAGAGCTTCAAGGATTTCCTCATCATTGTTAAAACAATACGTAGATAGATCAGAGGGATCCTCTATGACTAAGGATATGGAAGGACTACTGGAACTAGAGATCATGTATATGGTGTTGGTTGTGTCCGAGGAAGAAACTGGAGGGTGGATCTCCTCGAGGACGGTAATGTTGGATTCATGAGAGTGTTTTCAAAGGTTTCTAAGGGTTGACCAATACTCAAGTAAGTCTAGGAAATGGTGAGAGTAATGACCATACAAACTACAAACTGCACAAGGATGGTTGGTTTGTAATGGCTTGTTTTAACCGCTGGCGGATCCAGGATGGTGACTACTGGAGCACCATCAGTCTCATCCATAGAGTCCATGTGGGTGCGAAGGAGAGTCAAATCTAGATAGTTTTGTACTACGTGACCTTAGATATCACACAACGCGCAAGTAGGAGTCAGACATGGTTCATTCGTGGCTTTGGTAGCCTTCCCCCCATACTTCTTTGGAGGAGGAAGGGAAGTCATGGAGATAGGAGTAGTCTTCAATGGACCAGGAGGTGGGTGTGACACCGTCTCAATGGGTTGGACAGGAGTCAACACAACCTGGGGAATCGAGGGTGGGCTGGGTGGATCGAGGTACCACATAGGAATTCCCAACGTAAAATTTGGTAATTGAGAGTAGCCATGACAGGCTTGCTCACGATGCCAGATGGTGGAAGATGGAAGGGAATCATGTTGATCGGGAACGAGCCCCAATAATTCCCGGATGACTATGGTTGGGGTTGCTACTGAGGTTACAATGTGGTCGATATGGTACCGGATGTGATAGTGCACAAATCTGATACATCAGTTGGAGAAGGTGGAGGTGGTAAGGACAAAAAGGTGTCCGTCATAGGAGTGTTGGAAAACAAGCTCAGGCCAACAACAAATAAGGATGGAGTGGACGCGTTGTCAATGGCAGTGTCGATAGTGGGAAGGATATGTTTCGGTGTGGCCGGACCCTTTGGATCGTAGTACATCATTTGATCAACACTTATGATTTCCTATCATGAGGGAACATCAGGAATCGAAAGACGGTAGAGGCCACGACTCGCATGGCATACATGTAGCTACGTCCTACAAGGAGGTTGTAATCAAGTTGGGCATTGACAACCTCAATGTCAATCAAAACTATTTTGTCGGATGACTCAACAGGAACATTCATGAGAATCCCTTGGGGCTGAGTAGAGCAGCCATCGTAGGCGCGTAGAGTGGTGGTGGAAGGATGAAGGGTAGGGGACCCATGTTTCTGCCAAACGAAGGTTGACATAATGCAGCTGGATGCTCCTTCATCAATAATGCACCGACGTACGACCAAATTGTGAATTGTGACTGGAACTTGGAAGGCGATAGTTGACGGCATCCTGGGTTCCCCTTGATCCAAGTCGAAGGTGATCAACCTAGAATTAGAAGGATCTACGGCACCTAGCGCGAACAACAATGCTCTACCCTATGATGGACAAGTTTTAAGCACTTCTAGGGTGGACATGGATGTAGGAGATTGGGCCAAGTTGTCAACTATGTTGTAGTTGAGAACAACTCTGGTAGTAACATTGTTTGCGACATGACGCATGAGAAACCGTAGGACTCTGGTCGCCCCATTGATGGAGGGTCTTGGTAAGTGCAGAGACATGTCAAAAGTGGCAGAGTTATATGTTGTTGATGGGTCAACGATTTCGGCAATGGAGCCATACTGGTTTCGTCGAGTCTATAGGTTGACTTCCGACGATAACGTCATAAGGTGATGGAGACCAGCCTCAGCAGGCTGGCCTGCAGTAGTGGTTGTGGGAGTTTGTGGGGAAAAGGGTTGGGTTGCAACCATTTCTTAGTGGGGTAGGGGGTTTTGGAGCACCATAGGTGGAGGACCTGGAGGTTTTGGGTTTGACGGAGCCAAAGCAACTGCATTAGGATCACGTTGATTATTGTTTTGGAGAAATTGTTGAAAGCGATCCATGTGATGAGTGTAATGGTTGTAGGTGTTGCAGATAGCACACAGATGGTTAGTCTGTAACTGTAGGTTCTTCCCAGGTTGAGCGAGATGCTGGGGGTTCTGTGCAGGAGGTTTGATGTTATTTTTGTTTGGAGGGTTGGTCTACTGGTTGCCTCCTTGGGGTTGGTTGTTGCATCGATTTCTATGTTGCTTGTTCTTTCCTTTCCCTTGTTGGTTATTGGGGGCGGGTTGGTTAGGGAGGTTCTACTGTGTGTAGAATTGTCCTGCAGAAACCAGAGGAGTGAGGGTCAGAGCTGGAGTGGGTAGCATATGTGGTGCATAATATACCGGAGGAGCTGGAGTGGGTTACATAGGTGGTGCATAATAGACCGGAGGAGCTGGAGGGGCTGCAAACCCGACTGTTTGGCCAGAACGTCACAAGTGTGTCGAACAAGTCAGTCCATGAACGTGAGGAGTTGGTGTGGAAGGGGTGGCTCCAGACTGAGTCGTTACGTGTGAATAATTAGGGGCGTAACCGTGAGGCACAGATGAGGGAGTGGCTCCAAATTGAGCCATCACACGTGAGTAATCGGGGGCATAACTTGGTTGGGAAACACTATGGGTGTTACCAGGATGGGGTGGCATCATGGGAGAGGACGGATAAAATTGAGGATGCTGGGTAATGGAGCTGATAACTCCATTAGCAGCATGAGACGCCACCAACGTCTCACGACGTGAGGTGTCGGACCGAGGAGCATCGGATATAACGATATATAAACAACCGAATTGGGCATAGATAAAATCAAACTATTGAGCCTTAAGGATGCATCTTCCTTGGTTTGCGATCGCTCAGATGTGATGTCCTTGGCAATGGGGGGGAGTAAGGTTTTGAGGAACCAATCAAGGAAGATCCTATCGTCTAACTAGATATTACACTAGCTACAACGATGACGCCATTCATGGATATGATCTGTGATGTGGGTAGTTGTGGTCTGGCAATAAGATAGTAGGATCTCCATTCCCTCGTCATAATGGAAGAGTAACTGGAAGTACTGAAGGAACATCAAAGCGAGTGAGGAGAAGTCAGGGTAAGTACAATGAGGCAACTCGATGTACCAGTTGGTCATAGTACCCGTAAGTGTGCGCTGGAACAAGATCAATCGAATTGAGTCATCCACAATGTTGTTAGATGAACACCACAGGTGGAATGACATGATGTGATTTCGAGGGTCCTCTCCTGCCCTTCCCTCAAACTTTGGGATGTCTGAGGGAATATTGGTAGGGATAGGAGGCCATTGTGGGTGGTGATGAATGAGGTCATTAGTTAACCGTGCCAAATCTAGCAGGTTGAGGCTAGCCATAAAAGGTAATCTAGAGCTGAGGTTGGCTCAGGAAGGACTAGCGATGCTACTGGTAGCTATAGGAACGTAGTTCCCATGCATAACTGGGGGTTGATGAGGTTGACTTCCGACAATAGGAAACGCCACTAGAATGGCAGGAATAGTCAGAATCGACATGGAAGGGCCATTGCCCCCAGGTATAAAAGGTGGAATGGTAGTGACAACGGTGGCTGGAATGGAACCACCACTAGTGGGTAGTGAACCAATAGCAGTGTGTGCAGTGACAATGGGATCACTAGGACCAAGGCCTATAGGCCCAATGGAAGGGATATTTGTGATGGTAGGTTGAATGGACGTGAGACCACTACTAACAATCCCCCCTTGAAAGGGATCATGATGTGCACCATCCATGGGGATAGATGGAGCAGTGATCAAGGTGGGTTCGAACTGATAGGAATCTGAATCAAATTCAGAGGTCATGTGTGGCTCCAAAGGTGGTGAGTGACGTTGAAGATGGCTCTGATGATGATCTTTCAAAGAATTGAACTTGGGGGGTGTGCCCCCTGAGCCTATGTGAGTAGCGTGGTGGAGCTATGATGACTATATGGAGTGATGTGTAACAAATGACAACTCAAGAGGATCAATCATAGGCTTAAAAAACCAACTACAACCGAGTGTGTAGGAGGAGAGCATATGAAATGACAGCTCACAAGCCAACACCAATCTCTAAAACCAAACTGTGATAGAGTGTCCCAGCAAGGTGAGTCTACAACAAAGTGGTTAGAAATCCAACAAGTAGCACTACCTATGAAATAAAAATGACTCACTAACCTAAGGGATATGAGTGCAAGCAAGCTCCTAACTACAAGCTAGAAGCTCTTCACAAATCGTATCCGCAATAGGGTGATTAAATCCCATTCAGACAATATGAAATGGAAGAACAATATAGGCTAAGAGAATCCCAATACCGAGAAGGACCTCTGGGTAAAAGAGCCCTAGAAGAATGGCCACTAGGATACCTCGTTCATGACACATCCGTTCGGTTTACTGATGCTCAAGCCCTTTGGCCCCCAGCCCTCGGTTGGGTGAAATGGGGAGGACCGCGAATGTTTATCCCTCAGTGCAAGATGGAGTGCAATATTACACCCTGAATTCTAGAACCCCTTCATTTTCATCTTACTCCTATTGACCAGGGGGCCTCTCGATAAACTGGTTGTGACCGTGTCAACAAATACAAGAGGATTTTGGTCCCCGAATGGACAACAACTTTGTCTCAAGATGTGCATGAAAGAGGGGTGTTGTTTGGATGCCTATCCCCAAAGTCCTAACTTAACTACAAGATTGTTTTATCCTCAAGCGAGGTTACAATGTTGGTTATATTTAAGTTAATTTTAAGGCTGACTCAGGGTCATGAACTGAGCTTTTCACTTAGGTGGTGTGAATTGTGTGCAACTGTATGTCAAACCCAGCAATCCATAGCGAAGATGTTCCAATCTTACTGTCAGGATGCAAATATAATGCAGTAAAGAACAATAAAGAACGGTACATATGATGCAAAATATAAATTTTCTTGGAGAAGTAAACTATGCTTGAATCAAATAAGCAGTAAAAGGAACCAATCTACTATAGAAAACATGCATGGGGTCTCAACCACAGAGCTCAACTAGAACAACTCATAAACCAAGTAGGTGGGATCTCAACACATACCAAGGGGATGTAAAAAGACCAGTTCTGGATAGAAAACATGTCGAAACAGGGTCTGGGACATACAAGGGGTCTAAAATAGGGATCAAAAACATGAAAAAATAGAATGAAAATTATCGGTCGCACCTGTCAATGGAACAAGCGCGATATGGGTCAGACGAAATAGAGGGACAATCATGATATGAGCATAAAATAGTCAAGTCGTGTAAAATAGAGGGTTAAGCGAGACTGGATCACTCGAAACCGAGTCAGAGTAGCGACTAGAGTCGCTTCGGAAGTCGGGACAGGAGCGATTTGGTTTTTTAAGCCAAGTCACTCTTATCGGGGATATAGGCGCGATCTAGGTCATGCTTATCAGGTGGAAAGGAGTGGCTAGGTCATGGCTTTCGGTTAGATAAGAGCGAATCAGCCCGAATAGGGAAAAAATTTAAAAAGCAGAGTCGGCTAGGGCTGCGGGAGCAAGAACTAACGCATCAATGGTTCAGATCGGCCGCGAGGGGGCCTGATATGTGACAACTGATGGCAGAAAATAAGAACAAACCAATGGAAACCTGCAAAAACTGAGATCTATATGGATCAACCGAGTGGAGTCACCAAAAATGTAATGGGGATTTCTTCCCTATTACGTGCAGAAGCACCAACCTTAGATCGTTGTGATTGTAAGGAAGAGTTCAATGGAAAACAAGAAAGCAAACTAAACTAATAATGGAAAGCAAATATTTTTTTTATCATTTTCTGATATATATTAGCTAAACTAATGCAATAAAAAAAATGTGAACACACCTTTCTTCTGCAAGATGAGCCACTGTAGCTGTCCTCAAAAGTGGTTCCATAGCTCCATGGTTTGGTTCTCCAGTTGTCTCCACGAAAAGTTGTCAGACAGGGAATGGATCCAAAGTGTGTACGGAGAATGTCTCAACATACATCATGGGAAATGGCATGACAAAGGGAGTGATAGCAGGAAAGTATGTGGTAAGAATGAAATGGTGCAGCATAACCACATGTAAATGAAAAGGTATGTATGTTTTGGGAGAGCCCTTCACAATGTATTTATAGTATGGTCTTAGGGTTTTTTAACCCAAGGTGATGACCCATGGTATATACCTATGGATTTTTTACCTCTTCTCTTTTTGGGGGTCTTTTAACCTTTTTGGGAGAGAGTGAAGGTAAACCATAATAAATGCTCACTATCCCTTCATTTATGGGAAGGAATAATGGTGTTTTAGAACATTTTTTGTGGAAATACAATTGTGAAGGTCAAAAAGTAAGGGAAATATGGTGGGAATATGATGTATGTATATGGTTTAGACCATGTAGAGCAAGGTGAACACTTTTTAGTGTTAACTTGGCCCTTTGCAACAAACTAATCTGACAGTGTGTTATGAATACGTAAGTCGTGCTTGAGTTAGAGGTATGTTTTTTCTGGGCAAGTTGTTCTCTTCCTCCACTGCAAATGATGGCCATGCCATAGCTTGGACTGCTAACTATGTTGGAAAATTTGATGACATTCCATGGAATACTTTGTTTCGACATTGGCATATTTAACTTCAAATCTAGTCCATTGGATGTAGCTTGGGTGGCTAGGAAGAATGATTTTTACCCTCCCCACCCAGGTTCAATTCTTGTGACATGATGCTTTTGTTGATCCCCTATGCAATGATTGAGTGGATTGTGTAATTTGGTCATACCTTGATCCATTTTAACCCCTATTTTTTAGCACCCATAGGTTTGTACTTGAATTTTTTTTCCCCTTTTAATGCTTAATATATTGGAATTAACATAGATATATGGTAGTCAGTTTACTAATAGAATTAATTTTCAAACTTTGATACTTACAAAATGTAGATTGTATTTTGATGTATCAACTATTGCATTTTGATGCAAGTCTCTTATAAGAATTTGGAATATATTTAAGAAATATTACGTTTTGGAATCCTTGTCATCCAATATGATGAAACTAAGAATCACTATTCTCCTCATTAAGATTTCGATCCTTTTAATATTCTAATACCCCTTCTGTGTGAAATCGAAGTTGGAAAGAATAGCTACCCAAATTATTCATATCCACCATAGTTTGTAAAATCCTCACCAAAATCCATCTTTCCAAACTACCTTATGGCCAAACCCCTCCACTCTGACACTAGCACTTTTCACAACCATATAACGATAATATTAATACAATACTTCCACATAAATTGGGGATGAGAGTGAATATGTATCGTATTACTCTTTCCATGATCAACTTCATTTAAACTACTCCATGAGTTAGATATAGTATGAGATGAATATAACAACCCAAACCCCAAATAAGAATTATATGGATGTCCGTAAACATAAAGGGTCGCGCTAAATAGAGAACCAGAAAAAGTCTAACCCCATAATAAAATTGCTTTGATAAATGGAATATATACCAGAACTGTCGTTAATATCTTAGCACCAGTGATCTAGTACTAGAATAGTACCCTTCTATGGTACATAACTGGGTTCGATTCTCGACTAGTGCAATATCTATTATGAATTCTTTTCGTCATAATTAAAATATATTTGTCCACCTTATACTAATTTAAAATATTTTCTTTTGAATAAGAATTTTGTATCATTATTATCGCTTAGTTCCATTTGGATAATTGGCTTTAACCAAGGCTTCTCTACCCGGATTCAAATGATGGAAATGGAAGATGTACTAGTTGTATCCAAATTAGTTTAGATCTATATCTCTCTGCCCATTCTTCCCTCACTTCCGTCGTTATTTCATAGGACTATATAACTTCGATTCTAATTTGGTCACTTTTTTGTAGGAACATTTGCTAGAATAGTTCAGTTGGTTAGAGAGTGTGGTTGTCAACCACAAGGTCGGAGGTTTAAACCCCTCCTAGCGAATGCACTAACAACACTCATAAAAAAACTGCAACTAAGAATAATATCTTGGTTTTGGTTAGCTAGGTTTTCACTCATTATGAAGAGATACAACCCGGAATAGTATCCTAGTTTTATGTGTGGAGCTAGGATTTCACTCATGTAACAATTATGACCCTCTGAATAGTTTCATGTATGACTTAAAAAAGGGCAACAATGAATAGTATCCTGGTTTCATGAATGGAGTTGGGATTTCACTCATGAAATCAGATTTTGCTAAGATATAACATCACTCAAGATCAACTGCAACCATGAATAGGGCTTTATTTGTGGAGCTAAACCTTGGGGATTTGATACCACATGACCTCTAACTAGCCCAACCATGAATAGGGCTTTATCTATGGAGCTAAATCTTGGTGTATTTGATACCACATGACTTCTACCTAACCTGGACAATGATGGAGAAAATGAGATACCGGTTATCTTAGGGATACTATAGGGGCTTGAAACAACCCTTTAGACCTTGGAATAAAGGCCTAGAACTACTTCTGATTGGCTAAGATTTTTCCTTCCTTGGACTTAAGGAAACATGTTAAGACCCAAGTCTTAGAGGCCAGAAGTGGAACTTTGCCCCCTTATGGACCACTAGTTGGTTGTTTCAGCTGGCATGGTTTTCCTTGAATAATGGTGATGATTCAACATGCATTCACAGATAGCATCCAGTGATCATTGTCCTTACTGCCAATTTGAAAACTAACTTATGATAGGTTTTGCCACCATTTCAACAAGAAAAAAAAAACATCACACATGAAATCATTTATTAGAATGTGTTAATCCAAGAACCATGCCAATTTTTTTTTGTAACTAGGGAAATCGACAACTAGGGTTGGGCTCGTACTTGCATGACACGAGGTTGATTCCAATCCACTACCACTATACCCCTAGGCATACCAACGCCGCCCCATGCAAAACACACATGGCTTGGTTGAGGTTTGAACTTGCAATGTTACAAGGTGGGCTAGAAGGAAAAAGCTTTGCAACATGAAAAAAGAAGCTTGTGATCACACAAACGTATGATAGGAAGGTGAGATCTTGACAACATGGAAAAAAACACATGAACATGTAACAAGATGATAGAAATCCATCTAAAGATCATATCATCGAGCTTTACTTTTTAAGTATATTTTATACTTTATAGTGTAAAGAAAATAATTCTTCATTATTATTAATAAATAAATTTTATGAAGAATTATATCTATTTATTAATGTTGATAAACTAAACATGCATTGAGAATAAACTTCTTTTGATAAAAAAAAATGGTGACACTAATGGCTAGATCATTATGTCTAACCAAACCTAATTTGCTACATCATTCTCTTTTAGAATGAGAAGTATCATATGCTTCCAAGATCTAAAGTTTTCTGCTCCATCCAATATATGCTCAACTCTTAGATTGGTTGTCATTTTGTTAATATTGAGATTTGACCTGGAAACCCTAGCATAGGGTAGGTCAAAATTAAAGTTTTTCAAAAGTGAGATCTAACTCCATATATAGATGTGTCCTCTTAGGGCAAGTTGGAAAGAACTCATTTTCAATTAGTTCTATGGACAACTCAAAACTGGAAGCCCTAGATTCTCGGCTTCGGCTGTAAATGAGTCAAAACTGAAATTTATCATATCTGAGCTCTATTTTCTACAAATAGGTGTGCCCTCATAGGGTGAGTTCAAAGATGATAAGATCAAACCTAATATGTGGATAGAAAGAATTAAAACTGGAAGCCCTAGTTTTTTGCTTTTCACTGGTAATGGCCTCTATTCAATCTTGATCTGATACCATGTTGATTTTTCTTAGTAGTAAGATATTTTATAACTTATCAATCACACACACACACATATATATATATATAATGCATGCATATAAAGGATCACTGAAAGAAACACATTCACAATAGACACAATTTTATCCTCGAAAAACCCTCTCATGGGGAAAACCCATCAAAATTCTCTAGATGAGATTCTCCAACAAGATAAATGTCTAACTTAGTGCCCAACACTAGTTACAAAACAAGAATACAAGAAAGATACAGAATAGCCTCTGAGCCTGAAGAAGAGAGAGATAAATATGATAAACCACAAAAGATTGTCTTCTTGATGCCTCATCAACCCTTGACTTGTTATCCACTGAGTTGCACTTAAGTGGATTTCCAGTGAGCCGTTGAAGTTGAGAACAAGTGCCTTGTTCATCATCAGTGCTCAGAAGTTCCATGGTTCATCAGGGCCATTTTTTGGGCCCCTTTTTAAATAATTGCATGTTCATATGGGGATATTGTAATAAGTTTACATAGCATAATGAAATTTTGTAAAAGGATTGGTTGACTTAATCTTAACTATCAATGCAGTACTTTAAAGTGTCTTTTGCCTTGTTAATTATCGGTTGTTGCATAAACAACTTATAATTTCAAGTCCTTCACTCAACCTCCAAAGTTGGAGTATTCACCTTGGTGGTTAGGCCTTAGGAGGTTATTGAAGTCTAGGATTTTATGTATATTGCCATGCTAGTCACTTCTTTGAGTCATATGAACATTACACTAGGTCCTCCCTAGGTTTTTTTAAAGTTATGAGAAAAATATTTTTTCTCGCAAACTTAGGCCATTTTTTAATGTTTAAATGAGAAACTTCAAATTGTGATAAAAGAGTTGTATCGAGGTGGAATTTGGCGTGGATATGCTTGTTTTTACACTCAGTGCATCCTCTTTACCCCAGAGCCCACTTTTCCTATGTTTTGAGCGACTTGATCATCACATAAAGCCATTTTTTGCTAAAGAGACGACAAAATAAAAAAAATGCTAAAAATACAACAAAATGACAAAAAGACAAAAGTCAAAAAGCACATGACAAAACATGTTTCAAAGGTGGCATGCTTGTCTCAAGTGGTGGGTGATGCCGCTGTATGAATAAAGCGTTGGGTTTAAGATTGATTTGGATGCTAGTGAATCACTCCAAGATGGAAGAGCACCCACCATCATCTCACCATCACATGGGTTTGTGGCAAGTGAACACATTGGAAATGGCATCTAAAAGGTAAAAACGATTGGTTGGGAGACATAGCGATTTGATTGGCATAGAACTCTTGTGGTGGCAAGTATCTCAAGATTGAGGATCGCACCCGGCATCTCATGGTAGTGAATCACTCCACTCGTTCTTTCACTTGGTAAACACATTACATATGTGGCATTCTCTCACGTCTGGTAGTGGCAAGTAGGTGAGGGCACATCTCTTGGTTGAGATGTGGCACCTTCTCCTCCAAAACAATCCCAATAATATCCACCAATCTCTCCTTCAACTCCACTCCATCTATAGTGATGGATGCACCCTCCCTCCCTCTCTCATTTGGTTATTTAAGCGGGCATCATTTCCTCATTTTAAGCTGGTTAGATAACTGAAATTCTTCTCTCATTGTATTATATTTTATATTTTTTCAGAATAATAAAAGGCTTTGCAGGTCTCATATGGTGCATGGCTTAAGTATTGGATGATCATTGTTTCATGTTTTTGCAGAGGTAACTTGTTGAATTTCTTTTATGCATTTGTCATTCCTTGTCAAAGACAAAGTTTTAAAACTTGAAATTGGGAGTTGAACTGGTCAAGGGTCAACTTGGATCAGAACCATAACCGGTAATGACCCAGAGCGGTTTGATTTCAATGAACCGAGCTATTAAATAATACAAAAATAATTACAATTTTAATTACAAAAATTAAATTTAACATTTCAAAATATGATTTCAAGCCATTAGATTATTAGAGACATAATATGCAAAGTCTACTCATATGCAATGCGAGGAGTATTGAATCCCTCAATCGCAATCCGTCATCTATGTACATATGGGCAACAAGGACACATTTAGATTTGGGTCTGATATGACCTAGAAGTTCCTAAACTCCAAGAGGCATATCATTGATTTATAAAAATAAAAATATTGGAACTAAGATATGCAACTTCAGATCCATGTTTTAGATGACTTTGTGCTACTAATATAATCAGTAGTTTATAAAAATAATGGAACTAAAGATATGCAACTTTATATCCATGTTTTAGATGAGTTTGTGCTACTAATATTGTTATTAAATAAAACAACATAAAGAAAAAATTAAAAAAAAATTGGGTTTTTAACAACCACCTGGCACCTAAAAGATAGAACAAAGTGTTTTTGTTAATAAAAGTAATAAATTAATAAAGAAACAAATTCAGTTAGAAATTATTTCAATTTGGTAAAATATTGATAAGTTAATGTTCTATGATTTAGGGTTAGGTATTAGTTAGTTTTTTATTTTATCTATTAAAAATCAACTTTTAAACGTTTTTTTATTCCACAGAGGTTTTCTTGTTTTCTCAGCTGGCCAGTTGGCTAGTTACAAGCCTGATCGACTAAGACCGGTTTGGTAATGAACCAATAACGGTTCATTACCGTACCTATCTCTGGTACATTTTTAGGCATGGTCCAAACCGCTGAGGCCATTGGCCGGTCAGACCAGTGGATTCCGGCTCGGGCTGGTTTAAAAACACAGGTCAAAGATAATCTCATTGAAGGATTAGTACTAATTGGTAGGAGTGAGTAAAGTAGTTTCTTTTCTCTCTTAATTAATTTATGTTCAAGGTTTATAATTTTTCATGTTGATTTGCTTGTGCTCTTCTTGCCTTTAGCATGAATTTTTACTAGATTTGACAAGTCTCTTGGAAAGTGTGAAGGTGTTTTACAGGTGCTTCTCTTTTATTTGTGTGAGATCTTGATTTCTCCTCTCAGTGTCCGAGAACTCGTTGTTAGAGAGGCATAGTCCCTCTGCTCTCCACCAATCATACTCTATAGCCCAAGAATTTCCAAACTTGGTCTCTTTCCTTCTCTCTCTCTCTCTCTCCTTCAATTTAAATCAAACTTTCTCCTTTGGTTACGGTTACTAACATGCTTAAGTAGTTTAGTTTCTCTTTCAAAAGAATATCTAAAGGATGATTTGTTTAAGCATGTATCTAGATCTAGAAGCATAAAGTAATATTTTTAAAGTAAATTTAGTTTTTATTAAGGACTTGTGCATATTTCCAATCCTTTAGTACTTAATATTTTTATGTTCTTAACACTTTATTTGGCACATTCGGTGCATTACAGGTGGCTGGTTTTTCACTTTTATCACTAGGACAAGGAGAAGTGTTGTCGAAAAATCAAAGATCTAAACTATTCAAAGACCTCTCGGAGCACCATTCTTGATATTTTCTTACTCATAAAAACTTGTAAGCCTTTGGATCCAAATTATAAGTGTCGGAAAATATTTTTTAAGTGAAGGAAATAGAGATAGAAATAGTGTTGACATCCTAGGAATGTTAGGCCATGGAGTCTACTTTGGTGGAACACCAAGGGATTATGTCCTCAGTAAGATCTTGAACATGAGGAGGATGCAAACTAGTTCAACCCCTTCTCCAAGTGAGATCACCTACAACTTAGAAGTTCTTGCACAAACAGATCGTCAAAACATAGGTGCTACCAGAAGAAGAAACTTAGAAATCATGCAATTAAACTTAAAATACATGCAACTCCATGAGATCTAAAACAAGAAAATAGTAAGAGAATAAATCAAACTAGAATAATATCTCGCCCTACTGGGAGGGAGCTCCCCTTCAAGGCCCATAGTTAACCAACAAAAAACAAAGACAAATAATACATATTATACCTCATCAGCACTTGACAATCACCATTCACACATGAAAAACATTACAACATAGATCTTGTTAGGGTAACCTTGACTTGGGAATGAGTTAAAGGTGGTTTAGATATAGCACATGTTTTTTGTGCCATGGTATTGTCCCATGGTATTGCATGTAAATAAGCCTTTATAAGGATTGAAGAGGCTCCATTGTAAAGTGACCTGGAGGTGAGCGGTGGCTACCTCATGTGGCTCGGTTTGGACGGTTTAGGTCAAGGGAGATAATAGATCTATTATGGTGGGTTTTCTCAGTTTTGTGTTTTCCACGTAAACATTTTGTGTCTATCTTTAATGGTTGCTTGTGTTTCCTCCTTACACACACCTAGGGAGAAACACAATAGAAATATTCAAGCTGCTCTGTGTGTCCTTAGGGGAAAGTCTCGAGTCAAATACTATCACCTACTCCTGACTCCTTCGTTTAGACCACTGCTAACGGATCCAAGGGGGGTAGTCCCTACAAAAGAGTTTCTAAGGCTCTTGAAGTTTATTAGTTATGGATGAGATGGTTGTTAGGAGTTGTTTTAGAATTAAATAATATTTAACTCAAGTACTGCAAAAATTGAAATAATTTAACTCAGTAGCATAAAATGGCATTCACAATAGTTTTGAATGAACTAGAATAAAAGATTGATACAATATAAACCAGTGCCAAAATGGAGTCAAAGTAAAATAAGTGCTACTGCAAATGAGAAATGTTTTGCAGTGTACTTGGTCAGTTTTAAACTTATTCAATGATGAGTGTGTTAAGGGGAAAGGGGATTCCCGATATATCGCGAGGTATTGGGAATATGTCTGGATTCTGAGCAAAGTGGCTCCGCACAGGAAAATGTGGGCTAGATGGAGTCGTTGCAAGGGGGGGGGGAGTTCAACACTACACCAACAAGGATGTAGCCTAATGGGACTCCACGATCGCTTTCTAGTTGTTCCCTCTTTACTTGAAGAATTTGTCCACTGTTCCTCAGGTTCGTTACACCGAATTTTCGTAATGTTTTTAGGGTTGTAAATTTTATTAATGTGAATTGATTAATTAGATGTGAGGGATTAATGCATGCACGATACCTCTTTTGATATCCCCAAGTCTCAGACTAATACGTGAGGGATAGAGCATACACAGTAAAGGAAAATGTTTGGTCCGATTTAGTGAGTAGCAAGTGTACTAATCTATACAACCCTTCAAGGACGGATTGTGGGCTTGTGTTGTAATAAAGTAAACATGCAAAAATATGAGTTTTTCTAATTACTATAACCAATAATCTCTTTCGGCCTGGATGCCGTATTCGGGAAAGCAAGGCTGGGTATGTGTCTGGTTACTTAAAATAAATTATAAACTTGAAAGAAATGATTATTGATCTAGAATGACTAAAACTAACATACAGGAAACAATCACACCACTTCAAGTACAGATACGGGCTTCCCCCAAATGGGGGAAGAGGGTGTGGGAGTCGTAATCCCACTTTCTCTTTATTCAAATTAGTTACAATAATGCTTAAAAGGAAAAACCCTCTTTTGGACCTTGAAAAATGGGTCAGAAGAGGCTTTACAAGTGCTGGGAAGAAAAAGAAAGGAGGAGATGGAAATTAGATGGATCGTGGGTGCTCCGTATGGCGAAAAACTCGATTTTTCGGTAGCACCTCTCTCTCTCTTTCCTCTGACCTGCTAAAAACCAGAAAGATAATGAAGCAAAGTTAGTGAGTTAATGCCTTAAAAACACATAAAAAATACATTGCTTAAGTACTTGTAAAAATGAGAAAAATTGGGACTTTTAAGTACGAATGCAACTAGTGATTTAGATATAGTATTTAAAGATGAAAACTTGGAGCTTTTTAGATCTAAACATATGCAAGTAAAGAGGATGATAAACTATTTAGATTTAATTTTACTTGCAATAATAAAGTAACCAAAAGAGAAAGAGAAAAATTTGCTTGAAGAAAGAAGGATCTCAAGCTCCAACTTGAATGTAGTGAAGAATGAAGAGTTCATGCGGCACAAGAAGCATTAGATCCCAAACAAAAGGAAGTGAAGAGAAATAGGAAGCAACTGAGCTCCGATTTATCCTTCACTTGTGGTGATCTGCAAAGCTATAAACCTTAAACAAAAAGGGATCAAATCCAGTGTGATAACATAAATAAGATGAAAAGAGCACTAGTATTACCGACTACAACATGCTACTTTCCAGTCTTAGCTAATTAAACACAAGTAAGCAACTTGAAAACTTCAAATTCCTAATCTATGGACTAAATATTGCCTTTTTAAGCTGAAAATGATACCACAATTTGCATATGAATAAATAAAACTAACCTAATATCACCTCATGAAGCACACACATTCACCATGAAAAAACATCTTGCACACAATGGACCTCCAAAGTCTTCACTTTTATTCATAAACAATTACAAAGCATTACAAGAGCAGAGGTCCCTTGCTTCCGTCAAGAATGAGGAAGAAAGTTGAGGGAAAGAAGCGGGCCGGTGATGAGTGATGGAGGGTTTGGCTTTGTTTATCTGTCGATATGCTCTCAAAGGACATCTGTGGTTTTCCCAACTGTCCTATACCTCTTTGGGTAACGATGCCGGGAGCCTTGTCCCTTAACCTATCGGTCTACCTGGTTCTATTCTCTTTCGACCCTGTACCAGTTTTCCTATTCTTCTGTCTTCTATTTTAGTGGGTTTTTGGTTCTCTCTGTCCCATTGGGCTTGTGACGACCATAGAGGCTGGCAACTTGGAGTCCCTCCCTGTCTAGGGGACTAGTACTAACCAAGGAAAAATAAGTGGAAAGAAAATCTTTGCTAGGTTTTATGCTGCCTCTGTTCAGGGCTTTTTGGCTTACCACCCTACATGGGTTTCACATCGCTCCTGTGCTTGATTTCCTGCTTTGTTTGATTGCACGCATTGGGTGGACTTTAGGTTTTGGTTCCGGGGTTCAAGGGTCTGGTCTGTCCTCCTTGCGTGTATAGCGGTTCCAGACTTTTGTATTATTTTTTGTCCATTTGGGTTGACCTGCTTATTCTGGAGGGTTTGTCGAGGGATGGGTTCTTGCCCGTGACTTTTCCTGTGACTCTCCTCGCGTGCCTCGACTGGTAGGGGTTTGACCTGGGGTTACTTAAATGGGGGTTTTATTAAGCCTTTTGGACTCTTTCTGGTTCCCTTCTCAGGGCCCCGTAACTCTCACGACTTCCCTGTCGCTGCTTTTGTTTTCTGTTGGAATAGGGTTTTTTGGCTTCCCTTCTCCGGCCACTTGATGGGTTGACTTGAGGGTGGCTACATTATGGCATATTCGGGGGTATCGATGCACTTCCATCGCAAAAGACATGCTAAGGGTATTAAGGCTCTGTCAGGTAAGTTCCACTTTGTGCTTGGTCACGATGTTTATATGGATAGAGTTTCTTCGTTTTGTTCTTGGGCCCTGGTTGGATGGCTCGAATATTGTAGGATGGGCAAGCAAGCTTGGATTGAATGGGCTAATGTGCATTGGAAACCTCTATTGACTTATATCCCCACAATCAGCTTGCTATCGAATGGTTGGATAGTCTTTGTCTTTCTCAAAGCACAACATGCCACGCTCATACTTGAGTCTATTTGGCGCATGGGCTCTGGTTCTCTGGTACTTGATCATTGGCACGCCCATTTCGACCCTCTCAGAGAAAGAGTTACGAAGCGCCATTTATGGGTTCTTCTGCCTCATTTTCCATTCCCCCTTTGGCACAAGAATATTCTCGAAGGAATTGCAAACACTGTTGGTCAGTTCGTGGCTATGGACGCTGACTTCCACCTCTCCTTCAATAAAAGGGTTGCTCGGGTGCTGGTGGAATTGGATGTCACTAAAGGACTGTCGGCAAAGGTGAAAATTCTCAGTAGTGAGTGCCTTTTGGTTCATAAGCTCAACTACTTGCATGTACCGTTTCGGTGTAGCATTTGTCTAGATGTGGAGTTTGATTGCCCTCTGCAGACCCCTCAGGTTGGTCTTTCCTCCCCTGCACCAGATTTCTCTCTTCAACCTGATTCCCGTATGCCTCCCTCGGCATTAGAGCTTTCCTCTCCCCATGAGGATGTACCATCCTTGTCCTCCTTGGTGGATTTCCCTCCACTCATTTCCACTACTCCTCCCATTACACTTCCACCCTCCCCTCGAAGTCCTACCTCTTCTCCCTCGTTCTCTGACCCTTCGCTACAAAAGTCTCTTGCTATATTCTCTGCTACTACTCCTACCTCACCTTCAACTCTACACCTTAACTCCATCTGGTTTGCTAATTTCACCGTCAGGAAAAAAAGGAGAGAGAAACAATATTTACCTGGTGCTTTCTCTTCTTCCTCTCTTCCTTATATTCCCCTTTCGGCTCGAATTAAAGAAGCGGCTAGGGGGGACTCTTCCCAGGGACTTAGAGCAGTGTCTCCCCACCCTTTGATTCCCTCATGAAAATTCTTTCACTTAATGTTAGAGGTCTTGGAGGCAAGACCAAGCAAAATAGCCTCCGTACCCCTTTCCTTTCGGTTCAACCCAACATGATTCTTTTGCAGGAAACTATGTGCAGATCTTTCCCTACCCTCTTTGCTTTTTTGAAACTCTTACCTAAGTGGGAATTTTGTGCCACCTGTGCTTCGGGGCTCTCGGGTGGGTTACTTACGGTTTGGAATCCCCTTAAGGTCAGATGTAGAGCTTTTGAAACCTTGGCTGGCTTTCTTGTCAAGGCTGTATTTCGTGGTATGAATATTTCGCTAAATGTTATTAACTGATATGGACCGTACAGGAATAGGGTTCCTTTCTGGGATAATGTCCTTAGGGGGGGGCTTCTCACTATTCCCAACTTGATATTGGGAGGGGACCTCAACTTGACCTTGTAGGCTGCCGAAACTTGGGGTCATAGAGCCATATTGGACCCTCTTGCTCCTGATTTCAAACACTTTTTTGATTCGACGGGACTTTTGGATATTGGCTCTCAAAATTCTGGGCCTACCTGGAGAAACATGAGAGTGGGTGATGAGGGTATATGTAAGAGATTGGACCATTTCCTGCTCTCATCAGTTTTGATCCCTTCTCTTAAGTGTCACAGGACTTGGATCCACCATGTTGATATCTCTGATCATATGCCAATTTGCCTTGAATGGAATAAATATGTGGGTAATTTCAATTATCCTTTCAAATTCAACCGATCTTGGTTCTCGAATCATGATTTTAATCAATGGATGGCTAAGAGATGGCCTGATATTATCTCTCAGTCTTCCCTAAATGATCTAGACTCCCTATTCCAAAAGCTGAAGACTTTGAAAGGGGAGGTTAAGGCTTGGACCCGTGAGAAAGAAAAGTTGATGAAGGCTGACTCCCTGAAATTGGATATGGATATAGAATCTCCCCTTATAGGCTCCTTTTCGGGCTGCTTCTTAATGGAGGATAAGTTAGCCTTGAACCAGCTCCGTGCTATGAAAAATAAGCTTCAGGATCAGCTCTTACTTACCTGGCAGCTAAAGAGCCGTACTAAGTGGGCTCGGTATGGTGACTCTATGATCCGGATTTATGGAGGAACGCAACAGAATACACAAATAACCATAGAAAGAAATATGCAGCAGAAATAACACTTCATTTCATTAATCAATAACTGAAACTTGTTTACATACAGAATGGAAATAAACTAGCTAGAGTGCTGGTAGCTTATCTCTGAGAAGAGATATGGCGGCTACATGCCTCTGAACTCTGTGTTACAATGAGGCTTGAAGGCCTATATATTATTGAGAAACAATGGAAACCCTACACATCCAAAAACCTAACCCTAGGAGGTGAAATGCCTTAATGTGAGCCCTGTTGGGTAACTTGGTACATCAATTTCTTGGGGTCGTAACTTTAGCATACTACCTCCGTTTAACATGCATGATACATCATTAGAAATATCTGTTTAAGGACTACATTCATAAACAACAAATATTGAGTCCAAAATGGACTCATGTTTGCTCGACCTTTCGATGCCAAAACAACGTCGTTTAGGGCCTCAAAACGGCTCCGGAAGTTTAGGACCCGAAAATTGCCAAAAATAGTAAATTGTGCTACAATTAAGGAAACAAGAAAACTGAAAGAAACAGTGGTGGGGGTCCAAGAGGAATAGGTGGGTGGCCACCAATATCCTCTTGGATCACTCTAATACTAAATTCTTCCATACTATTGCCTCTGACAGAAGTAACCATAACACAATATGGTCTTTGGTTGATGAGGAGGGTCACACTATTGAGGATGAGCATGCACTTAAGGAGCTCAGTAAAAGACATTTTGCTCAGATTTTCTGTGATGATAAACAATCATGTATTTTAACTCAGCTTCAGGTGGTCTCGCTTTATCCCACTATGATCTCTCAGGATATTGCTCACAGCATCATTACACCTGTCTCCTTGGCCAAGATCGAGAAGGCTTTGAAATCTTTCAAGAAGGATCGGAGCCCAGGCCCAGATGGCTGGACTATCGAATTTTACCTTCACTTTTTTGACCTTATTGGCTTTGATTTGTTAAATGCAGTAGAGTTCACTCAGACTTCAGGGTATATTTCTCCCTCACTCAACTCCATCTTCCTAGCCCTGATTCCAAAGAAGGATAAGCCTACCTCTTTTGCGGACTTTAGACCCATTTCTCTCTGTAATTTACTATATAAGCTTATTGCAAAGGTCATAGTTGTCAGTATTAAACCTTCCCTGGACTCACACATCTCCAAAGAGCAGTATGGGTTCTTAAAAAATAGACAGATTGTGGAGCCTATTGGTATCACACAGGAGACTCTCCACTCTGTCAAGACCAAGAACACCTCAGCACTCATACTCAAATTGGATTTGGTAAAGGCATTTGATTGAGTCAACTGGTTTTATATCAAGCTCATTTTGATTCAGATGGGAATCCCTCTCATGGGTGTCAATTGGATTATGGCTTGTCTTACATCAGCAAACTTTGCAGTCCTTGTTAATGGCACTCCTTCCCCGTTATTTGCTGCCTCTCGGGGTATTAGACAAGGCTGCTCTCTTTCCCCTTTGCTATTCATCCTTGTTATAGAAGGCCTGAATCTCTTGATATCTGATGCTAGAGAGCACGACCTCATCAGAGGTATTAAAATTTCCCCCACTCTCGCCCTCACTCACTTACTTTTCATTGATGATGTGATCTTGCTTGGTACTAGTACCCTGCTAGAGTGGACTGCATTTGATGTTATCCTCAGTACTTTTTGCAAGGCTTCGGGGATGTGTATTAGTGATGACAAATATTGCTTCCTATTTAATAATGTAGACTTGGATGTTCTGGGAGATAATGCAAGAGTACTTACTTATAAAATGGAACCCATTGTATCTAGTTTTAAATACCTAGGGTATTTCCTTAAGCCTCTGGGATATGTGGTCTGTGATTGGACTTGGTTAGTACAAAAATATGAGAAAATGATCCATAATTGGACTCATAAGTTACTATCTCTGGGTGGCTGTCTAGTTCTTGTCCAAGCAGTCCTATCTAGTCTCCCTGTATACTGGTCGGGATTAGATCCGATCCATGTCTCTGTCCTGAACAAACTCAGAAGCATCACATTTGCTTTTCTTTAGGGATCATCAGGGACTAATCACAGGTATCACTTATCACACTGGCAGCATTTATCTTGGCCAAAGGCTTTTGGTGATTGGGGTATTAAAAATCTACAATGGTTGAGCATAGCACTGAGATTAAAAAAAAATTGGATGGTTTTACATAGTAATGGATTGTGGCATTAGGTTCTATGTACGAAGTATATGAAAAATCTCTCGGTGGCTTATTGGCTCAGAGGCAACACAAGTAATTCCCATGGAGTCTCATCGATCTGGAGAGGATTCCTGCAAACTATGCCTTGGATGAGGAATTGCTTATCTTGGCTTGTTGGTAATGGGTAGGATATCATTCTGGGTATCGACCCTATTGTTGGCACTCAAACTAATTGTACTCTGCCTGCGGAGCTCAGAGAGTACTTAAAGGATCTGGATATTGTATCTCTTGCTCAAGCTCACAACTCTTTGCCTGATGCTCGTCATTATTGGTTCTCGGCGGAGGACTTGTATCTTGATGGTGACTGGAAGCATGCTTGGGATGGTTATACGCGGGGATTGGAGTTGGGGAGGATCAGGCTTCATGCACAGCCATATACACTTGTTTGGAACTTTAACAGGGCTATGGATCCAGCTTCTACAAAAATTGTTTATGATTATATAGTTCTTTCCTCACAGCCTCCGGTTTCTAACAGTTTGCATTCGTTGATTTGGATGGGAACTCTACCCACCAAAATTAGTTGTTTCATATGGTTGGTGATGGAAAACTGGATATTAACTTGGGAAAACCTCCAGAGAAAGGGGTGGATTGGGCCAGGCATCTGCACTCTCTGTGGTGTCGGAGAAGATAGTGTTCAACATATTTTCATGGCATGCTCTGTCTGGAGGGAGGTCATCTGCCATCTCAACGATAAATACCAATTCATTCCTCCTCAACAGTGTGATAATCTAATCAATTTTATGAGGAATCAGACACTAAGGTTCACAAAGTATTTGGTTACATGCTTTCTCATTTTCTTTGCAATGTGGATCATATGGAAATCAAGAAACTCTTCTATTTTCGAAGGAAAAAAGTCAATTGTTTTATACATTGTTTCTCAGATTGATAAGCTTCTCCTATTGTATCAGCCTCCTTATAAAAATACTAAAATGTCTCGGGTTATTGGTATTAGTTCACCACTTGTTTATCCTTGCGGTTATTTTGATGGGGCTTCAGCCTACGATTCTAGTGGAGGAGGTATCTGTGTCTACCTAGATAAGACTCATTCCTTTGAGTTTGCTCTGGGGATAGGAACATGTACCAACACTAAGGCTGAATTGATTGGACTATGGGCACTGCTGCCTATTGCTCAGGTCATGGGGCTCCCCACATTGAACATCTATGGGGACTCATCTATTATTATTAATTGGGTTAAAGGCACCAATGCCCTATCACCCCCGGAGCTCAATCATTGGTGCATGGATATCAGAAATCTGTGCACTCGCTTCACCAATTTGTCCTTCTCCCATATCTATTGTGAACATAATCAGATTGCAGACTGTCAATCGAAGGCTGCCTTGAGATTGGCTCCAGGTTCTTGTATCTTCTCTAAATTTTATGAAGGCCTTTTGGTCTTTCATAACACTCTTATGCTCTTTTGAGCTTGGTGCTGGAGTTTATACTCCCATTTTCATTAGCACCCATTTTCTGTTTTGGAGCGAGCACCTTCTGATTGTGGATCTGCACTATTATGACCACGATAGGGATGGGTATAGAAGGACAGGTTTTCTTTATCGTCTTAGATTTGATGTTTTTGATTAGTGTTGGTGATGGGCATGTTCCTGACACCCTCTTGGGTAGCTCGTTGAGTTTAGTTCAATTTCAGGAGTTCCGTATCAGATACTCTCCCTATGATCTTCTTTATGGTAGAAGTTAAGATTGTAACCCACTTTCTGGGATGGCACTTCAGATGCCCTTTGATTCTTTAATGAATATCATGGACAGACTTTCTTCCTTCTGAAAAAAAAAAAGAATGAGGAAGAAAGCCTCACTTTTATAGATTTCACAAACCCCTGGGGGGTAACCACTAACTGGCAGAGAAAGAATGAATTAACAAGAGCTAAAGAAGTGATTTGTGGGATTGATTAGAGTTGATTGGAATGAGGATGCACCACCTCTCCTAAGAGATATGCGCTCCTAACCAACTCACTTGTTATCTCCTCATTGGCGTGAATCCCTCAACACATGCGATTTCTCTTCTACCCATTCACTTGTTTCCATAGCATATAATACACACCATATGGAGAGAGGGGTCCACATCGAACATAATTCGCATTCATGCAAGGTCCTAGCGTGAGTCCCCTATGTTGACGTCATCTCAAAATTTGAAACCATTTGCTTGCTCCTTTGGTGATATATCATAACTCAACAAACTCAAAGTTTTAACAACTTAAAATATGGAGAGAGGGGTAGCATGACAACCTTTGATTTTTATCCCCGTTTTAAGCTACCATCACACTCTGAAGAGGGGCGCATGACATGAGGTACCCACTTTCATGTCATTCCATCACTTTTTTAATTGTTTTTTTTTACTTTTTTTTACTTTTTATAAACTTTTTTACTTTGGTGCAATTTCTCATAATTTAGCATTTTTTGTCACTTCGTCGCATCGACAGAGAAATAATGCCATATGGGACAATTTAGTCACATGTAGCATGAGAAAAGTGGGTCTCTGGGTAACGGAGCTTCTATGAGCTTGAAAACGAGCCTAAATACGCAAAAAACGGACTTCGGAGCATACATTTTTTACACTTTCAAATTTTTCCATTTAAACCGTTAAAAGTGGCCGAAAAAACGAAAACAAATTATTTTTATCGAAATTGGATGAAATTCTAGGGGGACCTAGTACATGTCCATACGACTCAATACCGATGCCTAACACGCGTATATGCATATACACATGAACTTTAATAACCTCCTAAGGCCTAACCACCAAGACGAAAAATTTCAGCTTTGGAGGAGCGGTGAAAAACTCGAAAATTATACATCGCTTATTCAGCATTGCATAATTGACAAGGGAAAAAACACCTTGGAATAATCATATTGATAGCCAAGTCCTAGGAAGCCAATTCCTTTACAAAAAGTTTGTTGTGTTAGAGCATTTATTACAATGCCTCCAAGGGATATGAACATGCATTTTATTAAAAAAAAGAGACCACAACTGGTGTTGATGTAACCACAAAACTTCTGAGCACTGACAATGAACAATTGACTTGTTCAATACTCTGGTGGCTTATTAGAAATCCCCTAAGTGCAACTTAGTTGATAACAGCTTGTCTATTTTATTTCTCTTTCAAGTTATTATATTTTATTATGCTAGTAATTCCTAATGCAACGGAAGGTGTTTGTTCTTGTTTATTCGAATGGAAGTTTTCATAATACTTTTTCTGATTATCAAGCGAATGCTGGAGAGAAAAACCGTTACGAGATCTTAACCAGTTAATTCCTTTTATGATTATCAAATTAATACCAGAGAGGAAAACCCAATCCCACTTTTCAACGGATATGTAACAGTTATAGTTTCCAAAGATCTCCTCACCAGAAAAGCTCATAAACATTAACCACTATAAAAGTGATCCACTAATTTTCTTTTATTTTGGTCATTTTAATTAATGAAATTGAGGTCATTTTGATGGTTTTAATCATTGAAATTTTATCAGTTTTATGGCCAAAACTTTTAAGGGCAAGTGTTTTATGATCAAAGTTCTAAGAAAACTATAATTTATGGCGAAATTGCTATTAAATTTAAGGAAAGATTTATATAAAAATGACTTACTCTTGAAGAGGCTATCGTTGTGGTCAATTTGTAATCATATGTGAGGGGAACCCATTAAACAATGAAAATAACTCGACATTGGAAAGTCCTCAGAAAATATGGATTTAAATATTGTCATAACCAATTACTTATCCAACCACACAATATTGATAGGGAGCATGGATAATAAAAAAATTATATCATTTATGCTTCTTAATTCGTGACATATAAGATCAGTTGTTATCATCCATATTAATGTGGTAATAAGAATAGCAATACTTAGAGAGTGAAGATGAGCCTAGCATCGGGATGAGGACATCCATCTAACCAAGATATTGATGGTAAAAGCTAATTTTTAAAAATCTATTATAGTTACTTGGTAAAGAAGGTTTTGGTAACTTTGATTCATAGTAGAAGAATTGAATGGTATGAAATTTGGATCTTGTGAATCAATAGTAGTGAAAGAATCTTGCTAACTCTCACCTAGTGATATAATATCTAGATAAACAAGACATGCTTTTGTTACTATACCTCAAACTCAATAGCAATGATATTACCTTATATATGTTTAACAAGTCCACCCTTTGTGTACCTCATTGAACGAAGTAATTAGCAACTTGTGTTTTTAGTATGTTTTTTAAAACCACCAATGTCAAACGAAGATTGTCCACCAATGACTATTAGTACATAAGAAAATGCATCAAGAAATGACAAAGGATAATTTTATGATGAAGAAAATGAATATTTTTGCAATGCGTTAGTTCTACTTCCTTCTTCCCTGCATCCATAAACACATGACAAGTAAGAATCAAGTTTTGTGTTCATCTTATTAATCAAAACTATCCCACTATCAACCTATTCATAATTGTTTTGGGAAAAAAAATTGTAACATGCTATTGTATTTCATTAATTGAACTTTTGTCTAACTCTTAATTCACTAATTTATTTTACTAATTTTGATGAAAATGTCACAAAATTTAAGTAGATTTATCCTTCTCAATCACCTAATGAAGTAAGAGATCATAAACATTCTTCAAATCATAGTATTCATTAAAGAGTTTAAAATCATCATTTTGAAATTAAACGACATTATTATGTAAAAAGGTATTATGACTATACCTAAAATTAAACATGTAAACATATAAACTTGATTATGGTTACAAGAATGGTAATAAGATTTTATGACATGACGCACTAAATTGCTTCTTAAATGGGTTGATAGATACAGCTAACGGAATTTAATTTAAATGAAACATAAGGTAAGAAGTAATAGTAACAAGACTCATTAGAATAAGAAGGAAACATATAGGCACCTCATATATCATGTTATAACAAGTTAGTGATCCAATCCAATGAAGGGGTGTATGTATATGCCCATAAATAAAGGAATTAATGATATAGGTACCTAGGTGAATAGATTTCAAAATGTTTCCCAAGGCTATCTGTAACAAGTTCCAAGGGATGATGTAGTTTACGACAATTGATTAGGATGCTGGAGAGATGGAGCTCTAGGGTTTCTTCAAGCTGCCTAATGGCTTCCCTGTGATTTGGATCTGCCCTGCGTTAACCCTCCTTACTCTTTTGGTTTCTACTCTTCGCCTCCTCTTGTTCCCACTCATTGTCACCTGTACGGGGGGGGACACAATGTCCCTCTCGATTGCTTTCAGATTTCGCTTGTCCCATGTAGCTTCAGGAAGCTTCCCTACCCTCTAGCAACCCTCTTCCCACTGACACCCTGCAACCTGACACCGTCAAGCTTGCTGAGGAACCACTGACTCTGTCTACGACAACAGACAAACCTAGAACTCACACATGCATAGCCATGTCCGTAGAAAAAACCAGAATCAATCTCCCTCCCTCTAGAATCAATGCCAGAATTGAATACATGAAGATGTACGCCCTCATCGGGAAATTCATAGGAATTCGGCCCATTGAAAAAGCTTTAAACTCAACTAGATCGTTGTCAAATGGAAGCCAAAAGTGCACTTCGACCTGTAGCTCGGTTCAAAAGGATTCTTCACCATCATATTCACCCTCCTAGAGGACAGAGATTGTGTGCTGGAAGGAGGGCCCTATTTATTTAACTCTGCGGGTCTCTTTCTCAGGAACTGGATTGAACGCTTCAATCCAGACACGAATTTTTTTTCCTAGGCACTAGTTTGGGTCCGGCTATACTTGCTTCCCTAGGATTATTTGTATGAAGCATTAGAGGAAATTTCAACTCAAAATGGGCCTCCTAAGGAAAATTAATAAAATAATAGTTAAAATAATAAAATAATATTTATTAATTTTGAAGGAAGAAAATCAAAAACTATTTTTTGTTCTAATTTTCGACATATCTCCCCGTGTTTTTAGTCAAATTTCAATTGAGAGATCTTGTTGGATGCAGAATGAAATTCCGCATCCAAAGAGTACCCGCTTGACATACTTTTGACGGGCCACTCAACCCAAAAAACAAGAAATACCTGAAAAAACGTGATAATGACATCATCATCACGTTTTTTCAGGTATTTCTTGTTTTTGGGGTAGAGGGGCCCATCAAAAGTATGTTGAGTGGGTACTCGTTGGATGTGGAATTTAATTCTGCATCCAACAAGGTCTCCTGATCGAAATTTGAGTAAAAACACAAGGAGATATGTCAAAAATACGAGCAAAAAAAGTAGTTTTTTTATGATACCTATCCCCAAATTTATATTAAAAAATCGTTTAAGAGGTGCTCCCTTTTTGAATTTTAAAGCATTTTAATTGACTAATACATGATGACACGGAATTTTTATTTTTGGAAGGCCCATTTTAAATTGAAATTTCCTCTAATGAAACCCTCAAAGAAATTGGTAATGCTCTGGGATATTTTGTCAAAATAGCATATCAAACCAAACAACAAAGTTACACCACTTATGCTCAAATTTGTGTCTATATGCATATTTCTAACACCCTACCGGAGTCCATCACACTAGGTCATGAGGACACATAATGGGTGCAACCGCTAGACTTCAAACATGTGCCCTTCAGATGCAAGAAATGTCATGAGCATGGTCACCTATATCGAGATTGTCTCAAGAACAAAATTCCCATGGAACATAAACAAAACCCCTCCACATATGAAGAAGGTTTCAAGAAAGTCACCAACAGAAGGAAACAGGGAAAAAAGAACCCCACTGTCAGGAAATCCTCAAATCCTTCCACTAGCAACAACTTTTAGGTGCTTGGGTCTCAACACGATGAACCAGAAAACAGAGAGGAAGGCCCCCCCCCCACATCGAAGTGTCCTCGTCAAGAAGTCCAAAAAGGAAAGAAGATGTATGAATCCATTCAGCCTATAAAAAACGACTCAGTCATGCAGTCTCAGCAATCAAAGGAAAGTACCCATGAGTAGGACACTCTAATCTCCACTCAAGATATTGATGTCTTAATGGATGAGGACATGGGAGATATGGATATTTTAGGATTGAAATATGCTTGTAAAAAGAACACTCTTCATGCAATAGCTTCCAAGCAAGTTCAACTGCTAACTAACATACTACAGTAAACCAGAACTTGAACCAAGCTAGGAATCGTCACCATCAATCCCAAGGAAACAAAGAAAAGCATGAAGGAAGCTAAAAAGAGAGCACAAGAAACATATATATAGAGAATAGCCACTCTTGGTCCTAGGCTTGTAGAATCGGGACAATATTCTTAGCTTACATAATTCTTCCCATCCAACTCCACTATTAACCAATGAAGGTGATCTCCTGGAATACAAGAGGAATCAACAACCCCAACAAGCACAGAATGATAAAAAAAAAATTCAACAAGAAAACCCCACCATTCCTATATTACAAGAAAACAAATCCAATAGTGACAATCTTGACATCTTGATGGCCAGATTATGGAGAGGTAGTAGATCCATTTATGTAGACTCCTCAGGAGCCTCCGATGGTCTAACCATATCTTGGAACCATGGAGAAGTAGAGCTAGACAATTTTCTAGCCTCGTGTCACTTCGTCTCTACTCTTTTCCACCCTCTCGGCACAAATATTTATGGAAGATCACCAATGTTTACGGCCCGCAAATTCCTGATCAGAAAATCTCCTTCCTGGACTTTCTACATTGGCATACATAGCATACACAAGATCAGCCTTATCCCATCAACATTCTTGGAGGATATTTTAATCTCATTACTTCTCTCAATGACAAACGAGGGGGACGATGCTTACTCTCATATGAAGATAATCTCTTTAAGGATTTTATTGATAACAACAGTTTGACTGATCTAAACAAAAACACTGGGATCCACACTTGGAACAATCGCATAGGGGGGACTTCCCCTATTACAACCAAGCTTGATCGCTTCCTCATTACTGAACATCTTATGCTCATAAATGAAGAACTCACTGCATCTATTCTCCCTATTGTTGGTCTGAACACTGGCCTATATGCTTGAATTGGCTGCTAGATGAGGCTACCAGAGAAAGCCCTTTCACTTCAAATTTTTTTGGTTCACTCACCCTAATTTCTCTAAGATGATCAAGGATTGGTGGCTAAACACTCAAGTCACCGACTCCTCCTGCATGTTTAGACTGCAAACTAAACTAAATATTTTAAAGAATCATCTCAAACATTGGAATAAGAACACCTTCAAAACATCTTCACCAGTAAGGCCCTTTTGTAACAAGAAATGGAACATCTACAACAATAGATTATCACAACTGGAAGAACAGAGGAAACAGACAAGCAGGAGAAGCACCTTCACTCCAAGATCGAGGAGTGATCCAAACAGGAAGAGATTCTCTGGAAACTGAAATCCAAAATCAAATGGCTATAGGAAGGAGAATGCAACACCTCCTTCTTTCATCGTTCCACTATCCAGCACCGCATGCACAATCACATTACCCATCTAAAAAATAGTGAGGGCGCTAGACTGGAAACCTACAAAGATATCGAAACTGAGCTTGTCTCTTTCTATGAAGATATTCTCATAGAAAATGATCAGGACTGGGAAGCTGCCATACAGTAGGTAACCTCTCACATTCCCACACTGGTCATAATCGATCAAAATTTCATGCTCATGCGACCCACCACACTTTAGAAAGTGGAAACAACTATCAGACAAATCTCTCGGACCAGACGGCTTCACTATCAACTTTTTTCACTCATGCTGGGACCTGCTCAAACATGAGATCTAGGAAATGGTGGAAGAATCTCGCAAGAACCAGAAGTTTCTACCATCCATCAATGCCACCTTCCTCACATTTATTCCTAAAGAGAACAAAGCTTCTACTCCTAGTAATTATAGGCCAATATCCCTCTGTAGTGTTCTCTATAAAATTATCACCAAAGTCATTTCCAATCGCCTCAAGCCTCTACTTCCTTTGCTCATCTCTCCGAAACAAATAGGTTATGCAGAAGGATGTCAAATCCTTGATGGAATCATTCTGGCCCATGAATTCATACACTCCCTCAAGCCCTCCAAAAAACTCGGTATGCTCCTTAAACTCGATCTCTCCAAATCCTTAAATAAACTAAACTGGACATTCTTAGAAAAAACCTTACTTTCTTTCGGTTTTGATCACTCATGGACACGCTAGATCATTTGTCTCATTTCCACTACCTTCTTATTTGTTCTCATCAATGTTGCCCCCTCTAGAACCTTCAACCCTTCCTACGGTATAAGGCAAGGAGATTCACTCTCCCCTTTCCTCTTTATCCTTATGACTGAAGGTTTGGGATGAATTCTCACTCATGCAACTGACCTAGGAACTCTCATAGGTCTCTCACTCCATAAGCACACTCCTCTCACCCACCAACAATTTGTGGATGATAACCTATTAATGGGACATCCCTCAGTCCAGGAAGCCATATATTTCAACACTATACTATGTACATTTTCCAAAGCTTCGGGCATGACTATCAATCTTGAAAAATATGAGATCTTCTTCTTTAATACATCCTTACCCACCCAGAGAAATATCTCTAGAATATTATGCTTCAAAGCTTCCAACCTCCCCTCGAAATATCTTGGTGCCCCTCTATTGATTCCACACTAAAGCACTTTTCTTGGAGGGAATTTCTCACCAAACTTGAACGTTGTCTCTCTAAGTGGACCCTACACACGCTTAACCTATATGGACGTCTCGTTCTCATCAAATCTGTTCTGCAAGCAATGACCCTCTACTTATTTCCAGTCCTTGTTGCCCCCAAATGGGTCCTCAAATCCATCAGATCGCTACAACAAACATACCTCTAGCAAGCGGAAAAAAATGCGCATCATTGGGCCCTTGTCAAATGGGACACAGTCTGTCGTACCAAAATTGATGGAGGATTGGACCTTCAGAATCCAACTCGGAGCAATGAAATTTTTAGTGCTAAAATCTAGTGGAATTGGATCACCAAAAATAGCAGCCAATGGGCACAAATCTGGAATAAAAAATATGCCACAGACTGGAAAACTCAGAATCTAATCGGGTACTCTCAAGACATCAAAGGCTCTCTCATTTGGAACACAACCAACTCCCAAAGACCACTCATCTAGCAGCACATTTTTTGGGAAATTCATGATGGATCCTTAGCCAATTTATGGATGGAATCCTAGAACCAACTCTCCTCCCTTGAGACTACCTTTAATCTCCCTCCTTTACATGATCTCCTCCTGATCCCTTCTCACGAAAAAGTCCACACCTTTTGGTCTCAAAATGTGCAATAGGCCTTCAGGGAATGGGCCACTCAGGACAAATGGCGTCCACTACAACAACAGGCATATTCAAATGCATTATGGGAGGATATTCAACAATGGCGCATTAGAACTAGTAAAGGCAACAATATTCTCAAATGGGGCTATAAGCCCAAAGGTATGTTTTCCATAAAAGAAGCCCATCAACTCCTCAATCGTCCCAATGAACAGTCCGACCCCTTTGCATCAAAATATGGGGAACAAAAACCTGGCCCAAAGTCATGACCTTTCTCTGGCTCGTGTCACACAGGCGTATCCTCACTTGGGAAAATATTCTCAAGTAAGGTTTCATTGGACCCTCGTAATGCTCGTTATGTAAAGAACAAGGGGAAACATTAGATAATATCCTCGATCAATGCTCCTTCTCCAATCAACTCTGGGACATGATATATTTCATCTGTAAGAGAGCAGATCGCTGCAAGGGTAACATCTCATAGATGATCAAATGATGGCACAACCATCCCTATCAAAACCCTCTACTCAACAGAATTTGGCAGCTTATGCCACGATTGCTCATCTGGAACATCTGGAAGGAACGCAACCTTAGGATTTTTGAAGGTAGATCCAATCCAGTAGAAAAGGTTTGGATCCAATGCCAGCAACATATCAAGTATACCATCGCGCTCATCGGTTGGTAGGAAAAGGATCTACAGGCCAACCCCTTGGAAAAATCCATTCTGGAAAACTGGTTCACTCACTCTCCGCAAATCCTCATCACTCGAAACCCTCCTTCTCATCATTCATCCACTCCCCCCACTTGGAAAACCCTTCCACAAGGATTCATCAAACTCAACTTCGAAGGGGCTTCCAAAGCAAATCTCGGAAAAGCAGGTTATGGAGGAGTTTTCAGATCTGCCACTGGTCAGATTCTTCAAATATTTTATGGAAAATTAGGGATTGAGAACAACAATGTAGCCAAGCTGATGGGTCTCCTACAGGGAATCCGAATTTCCTTCACTCATGCTCTCTTCCCACTCAAGGTAGAGGGCAACTCAGAGCTCATACTGAATATGGCTATCAAGCTTCAACATGGTTCCGGCAATGCCAAGGTTTCTTCCTATTGGAGATTGGACTATGACCTTCAACAACTAGTACTCTTCCTTTCCCAACATATAGCCATCACCTTTCAGCATGCTCAACGAGAAGCTAATTCTCTCGTAGACAAAATTGCCAACTCAGGAGTTCTTTGAACATCCTTTCTTTAGTCGAGCTCCCTTGAAGAGATCTCAAACTTCAACTTTAAGCGTGAATACACTCAAATTGTTGCAAAGGATTTCTCCCCAGATGCAGGTGACATCATGACAACCATACTTCAGGGCTCAGCCGACGAGGCACATAACTGTGCCTCATTGTCACTACCCTGACGTCATGTGCCCATTTTCAAGGTGTCGGTTGTCTTCCTCCTCGATGGTTGTGCATCTTAATTCATCCAAAGTATGTCGTGTCCTTGCAATTGTTTGGTGGTACGCCTACGTCAGCTCACTGATGGCTAGCATCAATGCGCATATGGAAATGTGTTGTCGAGTTAAGGATACAGGTAGCCCAACATTCATTCTCATGTTCGTGTCTTCTCTCCTTGGTCACTTTGCTCCTCGACCCTTTGTTGCTTCCTTGGTGCTGCATCCTATAGCCATCTTGCTTCTCGCCTCTCTGCCCATAGCATGCACCATGTCACGCAGGAAAATGGGAATGCCTAGAAGGGGTTGTGCAGCTCGGGGCACCCCTAGCCAGTGAGCCATCAACTTCAACACTCAAGAAAACTTAGAGGGTTACGACTTGGAGATTCCTGAGCCTCTTTGTCTCATGTTTGATGACTGGGAATATGAGTTAAACAGCTCTCTCTCTATACAACCAACCGGACTATTGAGCGCATGAGGAATTATTGGGTGGTGAACAACTTGTTGGTCCTCCTCCTCCTTCATTCCACCACCCTTCAACTCACAACCCAATCCCCGACGTCATTCCTGTTGCCTCTGGAAATCCATCTCCCTCTGTCCTTCCCATTCCCTTCGTCACCCCGACCCCCTTAGCCATCTTAGTTGATATCCCTCACGCTGACCCACCTGCTGCACCCATGGATATTGAGCCTCTGCCACCTCCACCATAGCGAATATTGGACAACACCACAGCTGACAAAACTAATACTACGGGGGACTTTAAGAAGTATGAGCCTCTTCTAGTCAAGCGCACCCCCTCCAACAACGATGACGCTTCGAGCAGCAGCAATGACTCCAGTGGTGAAGACGACTCGAGAAGTGAGGATGACGACCAGAGAAACAAGGATGATCCTCCAGGAAAGCAGCTGGGAGTTGGCTTTAGGGCACCCATTGTTGAGGAGCCCTACACAAAATTATAGGTCATGTTTTTATGTTTAAGGCTTTCTCCCTTTTTCCAGAGTTTTTGGAATATGGATACCCAATTTTATTGTCACTATGCTCTTTCAGAATTATTTTTGTAAACTCTATAACCTATATCTTTCTAGTATATTTTTTCCTCTCACGGGGAGGATCTTTCAAACAGTCATGGTATGATTTCCCTTCTTGGGAAGATTGGTCTCTTCTTCTTTTTTTCCTATCTGCAGGACAGATTCTTAGTTTTGTACTATTAACTGTATCACTATTTTATTTCAATAGATTAGCTTCTGAATTAAAAAAAATGATATAAGTACCTATAAGATATACATGTAAACCTATAAATCGATTATGGTTATAAGAAGGGTAGTGAACTTTTATGACATAATGAACTAGCTTGCTTGTTAAATGGGTTGATAGATACACCAAAGGAATTTAAATCTAAATGAAACATAAATTAAGAAGTAATTGTAACACGACTCATTAGAACAAGAAGGACGCATATAGGCACCTCTCATATCATGTCATAACAAGTTAGTGATTTAATCCAACAAGGGGGTGTATGTATATGCCCATAAGTAATGGAAGTAATGCTATAAGCACCTATAAGATATATACTATAATTTGAGGACCTATGGCCAAGTAAATGATCTTAAGCATAATTAATTGTATGGTAGTTTAGTTCATGAGAACAAACATTCCCAATGGTAGACACAATTGCCAAGATGAATGCATGATGAAGGCCTTTTAAATGACCTACATTAACCATGAAGTTGAAATAGGAACAAACACGGCATAATACTAAATAGTAAGGCTCAATGAAATATTTATTCCTTACATTTGATCACTCATGTTTTTTAGACATTATTTCTTCCTAACACCCCAAATATCACTCATTAGATGTTTCTTAGTGCACAAAATCTTACTCATTCTATCTTCGTTAGAGTACAAAATATTGCTTTATATATTTTTGTTTGGGAAAAAAGTGTTCCATGGATGGATTCAACATAATAGATTTTTCTTGTTATAAACAAGGAAAATAAATTTTAATGATTGTAAGAAGCATATTTTTTCATCGCTACAAACATGGGTATCTTATAATATAGGGCTATATGTCTATCAAAATTTGAATTCGAGTCATTGACATGGTGGCCCTTTGTCTCAATGAATACACCACAACCTTATGGACTTATATTCTTATTGACTTAAAAAATACCAAATTTATTGGTAATTAATTATCCGTTATCATTATTATTTCCTTCTAAAATAAAATAAAATTAATGTTGTTAGTTATCTATTTTCTTCCCTTCATTGGTACTTCGTGAATATAGAATTCATTTTTACGGTATGACTATGAGTATTACACCTAATGAGACTTGAATCCACAAAACCCTGATTAGAGGTTATACATCTTATCCATTAGGGACGAACCACATTTTTTTGCATTCTTATATATTTTCTATTTGTGGTTTTATTGCAATTGCCCAACCAATTTAAACATTTTTAATATGCATTTGATGACCTGTTAACTTCAATAGTAGCATATTTATTGGACTTGTAACTGTTTTTTTCTTTTGATATATGTCAATGCTTTTGTCTCGGATATATGTAGATGAATGAATCCCATATCCATATTAACATAATGCAAACACCCACTTTAATATGGGGGAGACAGATTTTAAACTTTCACATCTTCCATATAAGAGAAATATTTTACTAATTGGTTATGGATTAATCCTCCTACATGTAGCTACTAGTAGTTTCCTCTTACTTAAAAATAAAATCAACAATCCAATAGAGCATAGAGTATATGAGTGTTTTCTTAGTAGCATGGTCATGTTGATGTTGATGCTCATCCAACACATAAACAACTAGTAAGTACGATATAATGTAATGGATCACAACTCTATCACACAAGAATATTCATTCTTGGCTTTTTGGGCTAGTGGTTGCAAAGACTAATGCCCATAAATCTTAAATTTGTAATGAATTTCATAATGACACTCAAGATGAAATTTTTAAAGGGAGAGGGATTGTGCAAATAAACGTTCTTCCATTCCAATATGATAGTGTTGTGCCAACACTATACCATATTATAATAACTTATGTGCTCACTTTGAAGTGGTTTTCATAGTTTTTGCAACGAGACAATCCAAGGTGAATCTTTTATAGTGTGTGTTGGAAGAGATATTTGTGCACATATATACATACATATATCAGTAATGTTAATAAGATGAAATGAAAAATATTTGATGTCAAATGTCTAAATTAAAAACACAAAAATAACTTGATATGTGAAGTCTATACAAAGTCATTTACAATTGTTTCAAGATGAGATTACAAAGGGTGCCACTCCAAAGTAAGATTGAAGAAAAAATATGTGTCAAAGCATGAACACCAAATCTTTCATGTAATTAAGAGGAAAGACCTCAAGGAATTCTATCAATGGGAGACACTTCAAGGAAACAAGAAAAAATAATATGAAATATCCATAACCTACCTCTAGTTTCATCCAAAGAAAAATTATAATTTCAACACTAGAATGTGAGAAATACCAAAGATGAAGAAGAAACAATTCATTCAAATTTTGAGAAACCGAGAATGGACAAGATGAATGATCAAAATTTTCATTTTTTTTTTATTTCACTTTGGTGTCTACATTTTGATAATTCCTTAGTCTATGTTAAATATCTTAACTGATTTATCCCAATGAAGGACCAATAAATTATTTAAATGTTGGCATCTTTAGTCTAAAAATAGATAATTTAGAAATTAGAAATAAACAAAATGAATCATCTTAAGAAGTTGAGTCCTCGCTTTAAATTATCAGAAGAAAGAGAGAGATCTACCAATAAAGGGAGTCAAGGGATAGTGACATCTCGACTAATTATGAGCAATACAATATGAAGACTAAGAAAGACCTCACCCTTAACCCAACAAATGGAAACAAAAACTATACTTGGAGATGATTGAGGAACTCACCAAAGCATACGAGGGAAAATACCTTGAGGACGTTAGAGATATGACAACTCAATAGAAACTTCTAAGAATGGAGTAGAGGGAGACAACTAATGATGCATATTATGATACACCCCTATTCTTCACTAATGGCCCATAGCTTAATTGGGGAGTATCATTCAAGCCCACCTAGAAGCACTAGGATATTTATCAAGTAGGGACCTATTTTGAGTATGGATGCTTTCATAGTGGTTAGACATTGCATCATTACTTTTTTTGATTTATTGTGTTGCATTTTTGAAACTGTTGTGTCGAGGGGACACTACACCCATCTTAAGGGAATCACAACGAAGTTGCTAAAGGATAGCAAAAGTATTAAGCTAAGTATATAAAGGTAAGGGAAATAGTTGTTAAATAATTAGGGAAATAAATTTACAAAACACTAGTGGAAAGGACCCAAGAAAAAATGGATAAAACTTATTAATAAAATACATTATTGAAAGTTTTAAATTAATAAATGAATTAGGGAGATTAGTAAAGTATGAGTAAATTAGGGAAATTGATATGATTAATAGGGTTGATAAAAATATAAAACTATTTAATTGGTGCAAAATTAAGTAATTAATTATGATGAGAATAAGATCAAAGAAGGAATTAAAGTTAAGGAGTGAGTTTTGGCATTAAAATATAATTAATATCATAATGAAAAATAAGAGGATGGGAGGAGTTAATATAGCAAGAAGGGGTTAAAATTTTTTGGGGTAGTTTAATTAAAAATTTAGGAATGGAATTGGTAAAATTGAATTTAAGAAGGAAAATAAAAGAAAGGGACATATTTGTTGAAAACACTAGGAAGAAAGAGATAACACTCCAACTTCGAGGAGACAAAATTGTCATTATGATAAATTGGATTAGTAAAATCTTGAACACGTCTACTGCATGCACCACAATATGACTAATATTGAGAATTGAGGAGAACTTGTAGAGGTAATGTTTTATTTATTCAATATTCGTGTCCAAACAATGCAGTTAGATATGTGTTGTTGGAATGGACACTAATATAAAATGAGAATTGTTTGAAAGAAATGCATCCAAATTATAGCTGTGTTTAGTAGCATAATTTCATTTCCAACAAGTATCGATGGCATGTATCCAATATATGTAACATGGACATGTCCCAACATCTTTGCAAATATTTGAATGGCACTACAAGAGAATCCTAGAAGCAACCTCATACAAGAAAAATTAGCCATAAATCAAAGACTAGATAATCTTCATAATTATAATAAGAGAACAAATAAGAAGTTAGAAAAAGTTATGATTATGCTACTAGCAATAAAAAAAACTTCGCCATGGGAAATAGCAGTGGAGATCTCCATCCCATGTTGCGTGGAGATTCTCTAAAAACATATTGTGTGTGGGGTGAAAACCTGCACCAACACAACAACTTAGCATGATTTCCACCACAAAGGAAGTATTGGTTATAAAGAATATTATCAAGCAAACAAGAAGATCCTATGATTTTTTTTTGATATAATTGATTTTACACATGATCAATAAGATGCAAGCTTGTTATGTTATATACATATAAGGTAGTGAAAGAAAGATGGAAAACAAATTGGCTAAAGGAGCACCAACGCATTGACTAAACCATGCTTCGAAGAAGACAAGTTCATCACTTTCAACTACTCTCCTACCTTTTGGCCTCAATTTGATTGTCAATGAATTATATAACAGATATGATAGTTATGTTTAGTATATTTGAATATGTTAATGAGTATATGTAATATAAACTTGTAGTAAATAGGCAACATAAAACCTTTCTTGTGTCAATTGCATTGATTTTGATATTAGGGATATCAAGTTCAAGCTCAAGAATATTACCTCATGTCACACCTTTGGCATGAACTTGTGGAGGGGTCTTCAAAGACACCATGTTGCTTGCAACAAATTCTCCTCTAGTCAACATGATTTCTTTATTAAGGGATAGAAAGGACATATGCCCTCTTCTTATTCAAGGAAAATTTTAGGGGCGAAATTTATCCAATGGGCTAATTTTAGGGTTTTTTTTCCACGAAAATAATCACCGATTTCCATTTTTTTTCAAAAAAGATTTGCCCAAATTCCACATGATAACAAAGTTTACTCTAAAAATCGCCCAAATTGTCCCAAAACTATAGAAAATCCTTATAAATTTCAATAGTTTTGCAAAATATCACCAAACTTTTTATGGTTGGAAATTTAAGAATTAGTAAGATTAACCAATATTTCTACACTTTAATAAAATTATGGATCCTTAAAATTTTCCTCGTTCTTATTGCTAAAAAACCATAGCCTAACAAGTTAGGTGAGATGTGATCAATGTAACATGACAAGTAATATCTACACAACATTAAAAGATTACTATCTTAAAGCAATCAAATCACCATAAGTGTAAGAAAAAAACCCAAGAAAACACCTATTTCATAATATTTTAAATTTATTAAACTGCATCTATTATTATTTTTCTCTATCTATCTAAACACTACAACATTCCATTACAATACTACTTGAATACGTAAAGTTATTTGGAATATGATAAGTAACAAATCAACTCTCACTAAATAAACACCAACTTAAAGTTGGATTAAAGCTAACTTCGTTAATTCAATTCCTATTTAGTTAAAGGGTGGAAATAGACAAATTGCTTTTTCCCATTATATATAACTACATTAAAAATATTTGCTTATGCAGGTTAGAAATGTTATCTTCAAAGTTTGCTCATCATGCTCATGTTCAGGTTAGTTTTGGAACAAAATTGAGGACTAAACATTTCCTTTTGACTATGTTTTCTAATTAATGATTTACAAATTCAAGATGAATATGTGCTCCTATTTTTATAGGATAATTATTTTACTTGAAAAAACACCAAAATGTTTTAGAAATTAGATAAAATCTATAAACAAATGAAGAATTTGTTATAAAAATTAATGTTATACATTTATAGTTTTCATTTTAAGAGTTAGTAATATTTTTTAAGGTTTATACACTTGAAAGATAAATGCCAGCTCTTAAAATTTTCCTCACTCATCACTCCTTCACAATATATTCCAAATTTCACAGTTGTTCCTCAAATGTTTAATGCTCCTTTTCCTTGAATATCAAATTTACACTATATTTTTCAATAACACGTATTGTTTATTTTTTAATCAAAAACACCTTCATATGTTTTTTGTGATAATATCTATTAGTTATCTATACTAGAAGAAAATTAGAAAAGGCATTCATTCTCTCTTGCATGAGCATGCCAGCAAGGAAACGATCACATACTTCATTCTATCTAAGATTGCTAATTCTATTTGTAAGCAACCCAAATTTGAAAACAATTAGAAGTGGAATCTAAAAACAATGACAAATATGAAGATTACACCAATCAAATCATTATCCTTGCATGGAAGAGATGTACTTTTATAACATTTATGAGAAACTGGTTTC